>BQNB010016564.1:0-64955 GCA_026074375.1 Tanacetum coccineum | reverse complement strand
ACTACATATTTTAGCTATGATCCGTGGTTAATAAGCTCATTGGAAGTATTTTTGCAAAATTCGTCCCTAGTGTTCATCATGGCAGTTTGGTGAAGTAGGGGACATAGATCCACGTTTTTAGGAAAAGTCAGACGGCGAGTTGACCCAGTAAACGTCGAGTTGCCAAACATAGCGGCGGTTTGAGTTAATTCTTGGCGGCGAGTTGATAAACCTAGACGGCGAGTTAAGATTTACACGGCGAGTTAAGATTTACACGGCGAGTTACTTTTTAAATAAGTCGGCGAGTTACTAAGTTAGGCGGCGGTTTGCTTGATTGATGAGGCAGTGGTTTGGACATATTAAGCCGGCGGTTTAGTGAATTTTAAGGCGGCGGTTTGCCTCAGTTTGGTGGCGGTCTAAGAGGCGGTTTGCTTATTATTTTAAGCATAATTTGATGTTGAGCATATCGAACATTGGACTTTAATCGACACTTAATCAAACACTACAAACATCATCATCTACCATCAAATTAAACCTTAAACAAAGGACTTAAAAGATTTTTCAAACAACAAACAAACATTAAAAACAAACAATCATTCATTCACGGTTTTCTATTGATTTTGTAAAATCCCGTTAATTCATTTATCGGTTTTAATCATAGACGTGTAAAATCCCGTGAACGTGAATTGCAGTCACAACCACAACTTCAATCACATCATATCCACTTAAGATCCAACAAATCTTTTACACTTCATAATTCACGATAAAATGGGAACAAAGGTTACTTTATCTTCGGGTTCAGTGTTAGAGGAACCAGAGATACAAGAACACGGCAGTTCAAGCCTCGGTCGTCAATGTCAAATGGCGTCTGCTGAAAATAACACTTCAGGCCCCGTTCCTCTATGTTTAGATGACGTTTGAACACAGCAGTTCAAGCCTCGGTCGTCAATGTCAAATGGCGTCTGCTGAAAATAACACTTCAGGCCCCGTTCCTCAATGTTTAAATGACGTTTGAACACAGCAGTTCAAGCCTCGGTCGTCAATGTCAAATGGTGTCTGCTGAAAATAACACTTCAGGAGCCCCGTTCCTCAATGTTCAAAAAGACGTTTGATCACAGCAGATCAAGCCTCGGTCGTCAATGTCAAATGGTGTCTGCTGAAAATAACACTTCAGGCCCCGTTCCTCAATGTTCAAAATGACGTTTGAACACAGCAGTTCAAGCCTCGGTCGTCAACGACAAATGGCGTCTGCTGAAAATAACACTTCAGGCCCCGTTCCTCAATGTTCAAAAGACGTTTGATCACAGCAGATCAAGCCTCGGTCTTCATAGGAATCATGTCTGTTCACATCAGTTCAGGCCTCGTTCTTCATCAAATGACTTCTGATCATAACCGTTCAGAACTTGGAATTCTCGTCCACAGCAATGATCCGTCAAGTTCAAACCTGGTTCCAAAAGTTGTTCCTCTAGCAGTCAAGACAACTACATCATGACAAGAGTTGGAATTACTATTCCACCAACATATAGCAATGCTGAGGACAACATGTAAATATTATTAAAAAAAACAGAATCTAAAATATTAGAAAATTTCCAAAAAGAATCTTCTCGTCATTTCTCTAGGAATCGATAACAATTACGTGCTTATAAATGTCGAATTAACATTGACACGGGTGTGTAAATTGAAGTTCGAGGAGAGTTGCAAATAATACAAAATATGTCATTTCTAAATTTCTAAATGGCTTATGTGCAAAATGTCCAGTACATAACCCTGACTTCAAATAAAGGAAGGTTTATAACTTATCCTCACTAACGAGAAAATAACGTTATTCTCTGTCTTGAGCTGTTTCATACAAGACATTCAATGCTTTTAGTCTCAAGAAAAAAAGATAGTGTAAAAAACGTTTCAGTGCGCTTACCCTTATCGTTAGAAAAGAAAGTCCTCTAACATCTGTGGTTTTTCAAAACGTAGAACAAATATTTCAAGAAAATACTCGATGACAATTCATAATCTTTCAAATTGTAGAATTCAACAACTCCAAGACCCTCATAATGTTTTTCAAATACACACAATTTCACTAATTGGTCCCAAATTTTTAGGGGGGTGTTTCGAAAAACAAATTTTAATGTTCTTGAATACATCATCAAACGACAATTCTATATGTAGTCAAAACATTATCAAAATGTTCCAAACCATTCATGCTGATAATATTTTCTCCCACAGAATATTCAAGACATATTTTAATCACAAAGTATTTCAAAAACTAAGTGTTTATTATTTAAAATAAGGGGAGAAAATGTATTTTAAAAAAAAGTAATAAAAATATGATCATTGACTTCAAAGTGCTGAATAAATAGTTTTATGGTTCGATCTTATACCCAACAACATCTTAATTTCATGACGATTCTGAAGTCATAAGGTGGTTAGGTAGGAATCAATCCAGAAATGAACCACCCAGAACCGAGATCTACCCAATGATAACCAAAGTTAGAAAATAGCATTCCTTAGGTATGATGTAGATGAATGTAAATTAAAAATGCGACTAAGATTGAGCAAACACCGGAACAATCACAACAAGGTGTTAGTAGTTATGACATCCTGGTAAATCTTGAATGTGATTGAGAGAATGAAAAAAGAAATGTATGGATAAAGGGTCGAAAGAAAGAAGCCCTCCACACAACTTAAGGCAGAAACCGGGTCAATACATATGCTGTCAGAATCACAAGTTGATTGCTGACATTGAAAACGACATCATGGACCACATTATGCAATGCAAAACCGCCTTCCCCAGCCATTCGGGTTTCACTTTAACAGAACTTGTCACGATTTGTCACGGAGATACACACGTTATCATTGACATCTCATTCCGAGATTGTGATATGAATATGTGGCAATATGCTCCACGCCGTCTATACTAAAACCAAAATACCCTAATCCGAGTCCTAGAGTCCAATAAGATCAATCAAAATCTCGTTAGGACACATTCCATTTCAAACACTTGTTGAACATCATCAGGTTCACAAGCTGTTGTCAAGAGTCCTACGCAATATCATTGCGATATTTTCCAGAACATCCGAGTGATACTATAAGTATTCATAATGAAGATGGAAATTCTGCTTGAGTCAGCATCAAACAAGCTCTTGGTAGGTGACTTGCGAGTGACACGTCGATTGATTTTCAAATCAATTTTCTTGTTTATCACTAACGTAAACCTGCAGGTCAAACGGTGGTGTAGACGACAACCTCAATCCCATTCAAATGCTTAACCTACGAGAACAATCTGTCAAGAAAGCTTAAATTTAAAAAGACATAGACTTCCGCTAACTCTGGATTTGAAGCTTTCAAGATAAAATGCAAAAGTAGATCATGTTGTCAAAGACATAAATCGCAATATGGCCAAGAAATAAAGATAATGACAAGGCCTCAAAGTCAAGATCGCACAGCAAGAAGGAACAAGCTTCACAACAACGAAGACAAAGACCAAGAACACTCGAGCTTAAACGACAAAAGCAATCCACTGATCTCATGAAAGGGAGTGTCATCATGAACTCACTTCGGGGGAGATTGTTATCCTCAATTTTATTGAGTCAATAAAGGAAGCCTCAATTCCCGAGTGTTCAAAGAGACCTCACTTCTGGGGAATAGTAGCCTCAATTATGATGAAACAAGGAAGCTCGGTCACTCTACGATGGAGCTTCGGTCTCTAATTAGTTAACGTTGTAATAGAATATTATCGGGAATCGGGCTCGATAGATAATCTATATATTGTAATAAGAGTCGGTTTAATTCCCAAAGCAAAAACCCGAGCCCCAGGGGTCTTAGTTAAATATCCCCAATCTCGTCGTAAGGATATATATAGATATTTTCATAAGAAAATATCTAAGAAATCACAAATATCTAAATCTAATTTCTATCTTTTTCTCTCATCTCTCTCATCTCTCTCTCTCTCTAAACCTTTATCTCCTTTCTAGTTTCTAGTTCCGATTCGTGTTGTGATTTTATGAAGTGAAGTATTAATCGGTACCTACACTTCGCTATTGCATATAAGGGTAATATGATGACACGTTACCTGCTAAATAGATCAATTTTGATTATTTAGCATTTTTTATTTTATTTTTATATTTTAAAATGCTTATGTGTAGAAAGAGTAAATTACATGTTTGGTCCTTAAGTTTGTCTAGTGTTTTTACCACCATCCGCCACCACCACCACCACCATCCAACACTCACATACCAGCGCACAACGCACACCACACCACCACCGTTACCCACTCAACCGTCGCCACCTACCCAAACCTATTAGCTACCATAACTACTATCTAACAACCACCATCACTCCCCGCTAAACCACCATCAACATCGTCCACAACTACGTACCAAACCATCTGACGTTACCAAGACCCACCACAAGTCGACACCACCACCACCATCATCCACCACCACCACCATCCACTACCACCACTACCACCACTGCCGCCATCACCACTACCCACCACCACCATCTCCACCACCACCACCGCCACCACCACCACCACCATACACCACTACCCACCATCACCCACCATCACCCGTTACCCCCACCACCACCACCATCTGCCATCACCACCAGTGGGCGAGTGATGGCTAGTGATGATGAGTAACAGGTGGTGGTAGTAGTTATGGTTGGCGGTCAATAATAGGTGGCGGGTAGTGGTAGTAGTGGTGGGGTAGGTCGCTTGGAGGTGTGTATAAAGGTAGTGGTAAGATAGATAGTGGCACATCTAATTGGGGGTGGTAGCGGCTCGTGGAGGTATTAATAGGCGGGCTTTAGTTGATACATTTGTACTTAAAGACTATATGAGAAATTATATATACAACAAAAGGATTGCAATGTGGGAAAAAAAAAAAATGATGTGTACATAAAATAAATGAGATGAAAGATTAAATAAAATGACGTGGAAATTTACCTGGTTACCAATCTAATGTTTACAGAAAACAACAAGTTACAATGACTAGATAAGGACACTTTGGACTTGGTTTCTAAATATCGTAAATGGTGAAAAGTTGGTTTCTAATTTATGGACTTAACCCTAACAATAACTATGTCACACCATCTTACAAATGTCTTTAACAAGACTTGATAAACCCACAACATCTTGGTGGATCAGTTACTCATGGCCTTAGGGTTCAGTAACTATGCAAATATGATAACGTTACAGTAACCCGAATATGGTTAGAGAGTCAATGTAAGAGAAAATATAATAAAATAATAAACGAGATATAATTATGCTCACACATTAAAATCTATCGATTTGAATTATATGCATATCTATTTATTTATATGCATCGTAATTTGTTTAAAAGTAACTTTGAGGTAAAAACAATGCAAAGTAGCTTTGGTAACTTATTTTGACGCGCATAAGAAGAAAAATACATATAATTCGCCTAACTTGATGAAATATATTTAACATATGTATATCTATCTCATTTAGAAATAGAAAATATGATATAATTAATAGACTAAAAATTCATCAGAATTTATAAACATCGAAACACTATTAAATACAGAGTAAAATGAATATAGTAAACCATTTAGTCAATCTTTATCTACATTTTAATTTATTTTTTCATTTTATCTTTAAGTAATGACAATGGCCAATGGTCGCCTAGTTATAAATTTAAATGTAGATGATAACACTTGTGCAACTGGTTTTTCACTACAAGAAAAAGGGGAACATGTGACGGTCTTTTCCTCGGCGACATTTGTCGCTGGGGAATATGCACTAAACGATAAAAATAGGTCCTACGTGGCACTAATTCTCGTAGACTTTTTAGTCAAAGAATTCAGACATTTTCCCCGGCGACATGTTGCCGGGGAATATGTCGTTAAATTTTGACCAAATATTTCTACGTAAAACGTGGCGGGAATTTTTCCCGCTTACTTTTTCCCGGCAACATGTCGCTGGGGATTCACTTGTTAATTAAAAAAAAATAATTAGTGTTAATTACGTTTGAGGTGACGTGGACACTATTTTCCCTAGCGACATGTCACTGGAGATACTACGTTAATTAAAAAAAATAATTAGTGTCAATTGGTTTGGGCTTTTGTATTACGAAATTGGGCTTCTGGTTTTTTTGGACAGTTTCCTCGGCGACATGTCGCCGGGGATAGTGTTTGACTTTGTTGACTTTCAACTAAACTATGTTTTTTAGGTTCGTTTCGGTCCGATATTCCGTATATTTAACAACTAATATAGAATACGTTTTAAGGTGTGTGAGTGTTGAACCTATTGGCATGACGAGGTTGATATGCGTTAAACAAATACACGATTCATATCATAAAAGTTTAAACAAAATCTTCACATACAATAAAATATACGAATTACATTGCAAATGATAAACTACTCCAAATCATACGAATTACATTGCACATGACAAACTACTCCAAATCAAGTTTTTCCATTTCATTGAGAACTTCGTGAAATAGAGCAGCCGAATTAACTGTGTGTTGTTCCGGATGCATATGCATGTCCATTGTTGCCTTGAGTACACTTATATTTCCATGCAAGTGCTTGCAGTTTGAGCACTCTCCATTTCTTAATGATCCTAGAGAATAGTTTGTAGGTGTTGAAGGTCCTGAAGAATAGCTTGGAGGCGTTGAAGGTCCTGAAGAATAGCTTGGATGTGTTGAATGTCCTGCAGAGTAACTTGGAGTCGATGGAGCTCCAAGAGAACTCATCAATTCATGAAGTCGGGTCTCTTTCCATAAAAAAAATCCATCCAAAATGTTTTCGAGAGCTGTTAATAGTAAATAAATCAATTTCTTTTAACATCTAACCCAGAATATTTATATATTAACGACAAATAAAAAACATTGATTGTTTACCTTTGATTTTGGACATGCATATTATAGTTTACCGTAACTCTCAGGTTTATATGATTGTCGGAGAACTACATCTCCTTCTGCACACCTACACGCAAAAGCTTTATGTGGCACCATCTTCACCATCTTTTTGTGTTGTTGATGGAAAGAACAGGAGGTGATATGTTTGTGGTTGTGATAGTATCTGCTTTTATGGTATAAAAGAGTTTTTAGCGCAAGTTTTTGGCGGGAGTATTTGGCGAGAGTTTTTGGTTGGAGTTTTTTGCGGGAGTTTTTGGCGGGAGTATTTGGTGGGAGCATCTCGACTTATCTGTTGAACGTCTAATGTATAACCATAACATATCGACTCATCCGTTGAACCTCTAATGTATAACCATAACATATCGACTCATCAGTTGAACCTCTAATGTATAACCATAACATATCGACTTATCTGTTGAACGTCTAATGTATAACCATAACATATCGACTCATCCGTTGAACCTCTAATGTATAACCATAACATATCGACTCATCCGTTGAACGTCTAATGTATAACCATAACATAACGACTCATCAGTTTTTATTATAAGAAGACATAAGTCCTAATTAACACACCTTTAAAAATGTATTACCTTAACATATCGTCTAATGTAAAACCATTAACATCACACATGTCCAATGAACACAACCATAAAAATGATAGAAAAGCCAATGGTGTTGACATAAACATTTTTAATTCAAGACATAATCTTCACATAAACCATTTATTACAATGCATTCAATACAAATGCCTATGGTGTAAACACGAACACACCTTAAAAACGTAGATAAACACACATACACTTAATGTGTTGACACACCTTAAAAACATAGATAAACAGACATACACTTAATGTGTTGACACACCTTAAAAACGTAGATAAACATACATACACTTAATGTGTTGACATACACATTTTTATTCAAAGGGCATATTCCCCTTCAACTTTTCAATGAAAAGCATCTTCTCATCAGCCCTCTCCTCTACTTCCTTTCAGGGCCTTGCAAACCGTTAACCATCTCCTCGCCTCTGTACTAGCACTTGCATTACTCAATAGACCTGTCGCTTGTTCATAAACCCAACCAGGAGAAGCTTCCAAGTTCTTGATAAACAATTGATAAACCTTCTTCGCCAGCACTAACTTCACACTCACATTATTGATCATGCGTGCCAGCCTAAGGCCAGCTTCCTTGGCCCTTCAGAAATACAAACTCAAAACATCTGACCAAGTAGTTGACTGGTCCGAAGCTTGCAACTCCATAATCCTTCTCAAGTTCCACATTGTTTGTTGTATTTTAGTTTTATGCATATTAATACAACTCACAACCCTTATATACACAACATTTCCACAAAGAATAAAATTGCTATACACGCCCAACTAAACTATGAAAAGCCACTTACCATCCCTTTAAATATGAGCCACTATCCTACAACACAATCAATTATGCAGACAACTATTTACACAATATGAAGATATAAAAATATTCAATTGTGTAACATGTCTTGTATCCCACAACACAATCAATTATGTAGACAACTATTTAGAATGCATACGAGTACGTACTTGAATACTTGAATAGACCATGGATTTTGGGTTAGAATGCTACAAGATTATTTAGAATGCTACAAGAGTACTTGAATACTTGAATAGACCATGAATCTAATGTGTACAACGATACAATATCGACTCATCCGTTGAACGTCTAGTGTATAACCGTACCATATCGACTCATCCGAGTAACGACTAATGAATACCCCATAACTGCATATCGTACTCATCCGATGAACGCTAATGTATAAACCATAGGTTATATGACTCATCCGTTGAACGTCTAATGTATAACCATACCATATCGACTCATCCGTTGAACATCGAATATACAACCATAACATATCTACTCATTCCGTTGGAACGTCCTAAAATGTAGAACCATAACATGATCGACTCATCCCGATGGAACGTCTAATGTATAACCATAACATATCGACTCATCCGTTAAACGTCGAATGTATAACCATAACATATCGACTCATCTGTTGAACATCGAATGTATAACCATACCATATCGACTCATCCGTTGAACGTCCGGATGTATAACCATAACATATCGACTCATCCGTTGACCACTAATTTAAAAACATAGCCGTATCGACTCATCCGTTGAACGTCTAATGTATAACCATACCATATCGACTCATCCGTTGAAACCTCGAATGTATAACCATAACATATCGACTCATCCGTTGAACGTCTAATGTATAACCATACCATATCGACTCATCCGTTGAACCTCTAATGTATAACCATACCATAATCGACTCATCCGTTGAACGTCGAATGTATAACATAACATGTCGACTCATCCGTTGAACGTCTAATGTTATAACCCATACCTAGTTGAACATCATTCCGTTGAAACGTCGGAATGTCTAACCAGAACATATTCAACTCATCCGTATGACGAACCGAGAAATCGAAATGTTTTTTATTAGTATTTATATAATTTTATATTTTATAATAAATAAATAAATTATTTTAAAAACATTAAAATATACAATAATAAAATGTTAGAGTTTTTTTCAAAATGTATTTCCCATCAGTAAAGGATACAAGCTCCCACCATCATACTATGCAATAAAGAAGACATTTAAAATGAATCGGTTAGTGTAACGAGTCGATACATCTTGAGAAACACGATTGCTCTTATTTCGTAGGAGACAAAAACATTTAATTTAAAATAAAGAGATAACAAAGATTTGGATTTTTTTCTGGTGTGTAATACTAGTAGATGGAAAGAACAGTAACACAACCCGGGGAAGAAAGTTCCTAAGCAGGAGTTTATGCGTTAATTTCTGATCATTCCAGACTACAACGTTTGGACAAGTCTATTCAACACTGCAAAAGGAAATGATTTGCAATGCTACTGGAAAGTGTACAAGCCCCGGTAAGATGCAACACCCTGTTGATGGTAGAGCATGGAAGAACTTTGACACCAAGGTATCGATTTGCAAAAGACCAAACAATATTGGTACGACTAAGGTTTTGGCTGCTGATGGTTTAAATCTCGTTCGACAACCTTAGTCAGGCCTTTACAACATAGGCCGTGATATTTGATGACATACAATATGCTTCGTGGTTATGTATTGAAAGAGAAGATCTTTTTATGCTGACGTGTTAATTCCTGACCTAAATCCCGACAAGGACATTGATGGTTTACTTGAATCCTTAATTGAGGGAGGACCAAAAGACTTTTAATGGGACAGGAAATTGGATGCGATACTATAGACGATTCTTCCAGGGCTATAAAGAAGTAGCAATAAGAGAGCGACTGGATATATGTAGCACACCATGAATTTATTCCTGCACGAAGTAGATAACTGGGGTTGAGAGAAGGTGCAAGGTTACAAGGCATGGCCCTACATGTAATGATCCAAAACTCCATCTCTGTTCGTGTGTTAAGCAAAACAACTTATGTTGGCCACATAAGATTCTTAAAGAAGCCCCATAAATGGAGGAGTTCACGTGAATTTAATGGCCAAACCGATAACAGAGATCCTCCTAAAGAATTTGGCTGGGATAAAATCCTGGCTCAGCTTGATAGATTGCCAACGAGCGTCCTGATCGGTAAACTCCGATGTTATGTGGGTGCGAAGATAAAACACAATGTTCATTTCTGATCTTAACTGACTAAATGGTCTAGTTTATTATGACTAGTAGTAATTGGTCTTTCTTACACTAAGACACAATTTAGACATCATGCATATCGAAAAAAAATGTTAGAGGCCATCTTGAACACTGTGTTAATGAATGAACAAATCATAAAGACACCGCCAAGGCAAGACAAGACTTGGAAAGGTTGGGCATTCGAAGTGGCTTGTGGCTCGGCCAAACTAAAAACAGGAAGTGCTTGAAGCCTCAGGCTGCGTATTCTTTCACACCAGAGGACCGAAAAAAGTTTTGTTAGTTCATTAAAGGAGTTAAACTACTAGATGGGTTCAGATCATGCTTCAAGCACAAAGTATACCGATAATATACCAATATAACGGGCCTGAATTCTCATGACTGTCATATAATGATGCCATACTTATACTTCTTTACGTGACTTCAAATGACTTGCCCGATAAGATTGCAAAACAAATAATCGAGCTAGTTTTTGTTTAAGCAAATATGCTCTACAACTGTTGATGGAGGATGACATGTTGAAAGCCTCATAACAAGGATGGTCGATATCCTTGTGCGATCTTGAGCTCAATAATAATCCTCTTGCTCTCTTTGCCATTATGATTCACATTGGTTATCCATTTACCCGTCTAGAGGCTCATAAAGCGGGGCCAATTCGCCCCGTGGATGTTTCCATATGAAAGATACATGAAGAAGCTAAAAGGTTATGTACAAAAAAAGCTTAAGGCCAGGAAGGTTCGATTCGGTAAGAGTTATGTTGCAGAGAAGTTCCCCCCCGCCCCCTTGACTTTCAGTTCTTAATATTTCGGGATGTACCTAATTAAATATAATTGTCCCGGCCTAATGTGGACCCCCCCCTCCCCCAATTGTTAAGTCTTTCAAGTGTTTTCTGATCGGTATGTAAATCGATTGCTTTAAACCGGTCGGATATTCGGTTAATGCCTAAGAGTTGAAGAAAGTGAAATTGGGTATGTACCTCACAACGTCCTGAGATCGACACGTAACCGGTCCCCAGTTCAGAGGTAACGCAATTTTTTATTTTTGAAACTTTTTTTTCTTAACTTATCATTTCGAACTCTTATTCTGAATACCAATGAACGTTTTCAGTTTATTTCCTAACAAAGACATGAAAGAAGAATTCCCCGAGTGGTTTGGGTCGCAGGTAAACTTAGACTTATTTTGTATACTTAACTGTAAAAATAACAATATCATATTTTGTGTTCTCTATCTAATCCTATCTTCTTCATAGATCCGTCAACGTCACGTAGACAATGACAAAGACCCAGAGGTTAGCACAACCAGCGAGTTATTCGCTTTGGCTTGTGGACCAACATGGACTCCAATCTCAATAAACTCTTGCGTAGTCGACGGTGTGAGGTATGTCTTGACATAAGCAGCGATGAACGACGCACAACTCAAAACACATAGAACTGCTTTTGTTCTCAATTGGCCCTGTCAAAGAAATGTTTTATGGTCCAGCTTAAAGAAATCCTCCGAGTTTAAGTATTTTTGTGTGATTCAAGAGTTGTGTTTGTTCCGATTTAGTGGTTCGAACACTCGCGAACAAGGACGTAGAAGTCAAACGTCTTATCCTTAGCAAACAACATGACACAAATTCAATCACAATAGTAGGCATTTAAAAAAGAATCAATACATCTCCGTAACGACAAGTCAAACAAGTTCTTCTACCTTGGAAGATAAGGCAAACCCTACTGGAAGGTCGTCGAACATGTTAATCATAAAAAGTTTTCCGACGGGGGTGTCATCGTGGTAGAGGACGATCCTGATATTATACATTTTGACAACTCATCTGATCTCCCACTTTCTACTAGTTTGAATGACTTGGATAATGCGACCTTGCATATAGATGGTCAATCAACGGAGGTTGACCGCCAACGCCAGATATCATTGATTGTTATCGAAGAAGACGAGAATATTATTGAATGATGAAGACCCCCCTTCCTCATGATTTAGAATAATCGATATGAAGACCTCACAATGGTTGATGATGATGTGTTGACACAGTTAATTTCTAGTGAAAAAAGATTGATCTTGATTTGTAACATGCAAAAGATACTTAATATATTTGAATGAACGAAGAATGAAATTGTTATGGATTATTTAAATGGTATATTTAATTTGGATATGTATGTATTGGAGGTGTGCATAGCTTAATAATGTTTGTTCATGAATTTCTATATGTTTATGTTTAAATGTGGTATATTTATTTGGATATGTATTGTATTTTGGATTTGTGCATGCTAATTATTTTGTTCATTGAAATTCTATATTTATTGCAATTGTACTTGTACAGATGTCGGCAGATATTGCATGGTCTCACGGGGATAACGGTAACGGTGAGGATCATCCCCCTCCTCACCATATACCCACCGGTTGCGGGGGTTACTTCGCTAACCGAGGTAAGAATTTCTGGATTATTGTAATACAAGCATAAATTTGATACATATATTGAACTTGCTTGCCTTGAATTTTTATGACTTTATTACTCATTTAATTTTGCAGGCAAAGGCAAACGAAAGCCCAGTTTGGGCGGCAGGGCAGCGGGCAGGCTAAATACCCGCGACAAGACCTGGAACCTCTCGTTAAAGGAAATCACAGTTAAAAAAGGCCTAGTCCCGATCCGGTTTGAGGTGCGTGACAAACAAACCCTTATGCCGCGGGTGACCATACAAGCGGCTCTTGGTCTAACCTACATCGGTGAGGTCATTAAGGGGGAGTGCCATTTTTGTACTAACCCTTCTTGGCCATTAAGGACCCTAAGGATCGGAAGGCGGGGGCGCATACCAAAAGTAGAATAGGCATTACAGATATTGGTTCGTTATCCTTTTTATGTTTATTTCAATATGTGTGGTTTCATTTATTTAATTGTTGTAAATTTATCAAAATCGTTTATTTATTTATATCATATAAATAAATAAACAAATTTAAATAAATATATAAATACTATCTCTAACTCTGTCTTCATTTTGTTGTATATGATTGCAGACCCAGTTTGATTTGAGGCCGCACATGGAATCCCCCGACTGGACAGAGATCGAAGCCGGCATCCAGCAACAACTTGCAAAAAGCGTACAATACCAACAAGGCTGCTTTCAAGGCCCAGCATTGGGTTATAGACCCCCAGACCGGAACTTACAATGTGGAGAAGATCAGGCTGACGCGTCCCGAGTCTATTACAGAGGAAGAGTGGGATAAGTATATTCAGTTTTGGAATGATCCCAAGAACATTGCCCGAGCCAAGCTCCAATTGGCAAAACCGGGCAAAGAGCACGGTCATATCTCGACAGGGATCCTGGTCGCTTGCCTCGCCCTTCAAGATGAGATGGTAATAAACAGTATAATGCTTTGGTGTGTTGTGATTTGTCGTTTTTAATTTGTTTCATCTTATATGCGTGTGTATGTACAGAGATAAAGCTCAGCCACTCAGGAGTACCCGTCGCTGATTGACACCTTCTTCATGGCACACACTGTTAATGGGGAACTCACTCGGGATCAGGACCGCCTTATATACATAAGTTTTTTTGTAGGTTTCATATAAATGTACCCGAACAAAAGAAGCTTCGTCACTCGAGAGATTCTAAGACAAAGTCCAGCTCGAAAACAAGTGGGAATTAATGTATTATGTTTACGGGCCAAGATGTAAAAAGCCCAAAAAGAAAGCCCTCAAAGGCAAATCCTAGTTAGTATAAATACGCCTAGTTTAGTCAAAATTAGGTTAGCTTCTCCATTATTTATTTTTCATCTTTCAGGATTGTAGCCACTCTCATTTTTTTCTTTCAATCAAAAGTTCTTTAATGTTTAATATTTTGTGCCATTGATCTTGTGCTTAATCCATGGAATGATCTAGGGATCCTACAATTGGTATCAAGAGCCTACAAGATTGATGTATTGATTTGGTTTGTATTTTTTTCTATTGATTTTGAAAAAAAAAAGGTTTTTGTTTTTGATTATTTGTTTGTTTTTGATTCTTGATTCAAAGATGGTTTATGTTTAATCTAATATCATTCAAACCATCTTGTTAGCAATCAACGATCTCGTGATTTTCTTTTGTTCATTTTTTGTTCGTGTATTGTTAAGCTAGAAAAAAAGGGTCTTTGGTTTCGTGTTTTTGTGCTCACCGAACGAGGGGAGAGGATCGAACGAGTGGAAAACAAGACGATCGAACAAGACCTTCGAACAAGACAATCGAACAAAGGGTTCGAACAAGACAATCGAACAAAGGGATCGAACAAAGACAATCGAACAAGGGGTTCGAACAAGGGGATCGAACAAGCTCACTTCGTTGAAGATCGAACGAGTTCAAGTCGTTTCGATCGAACGAGTGTATTATTAGGAGGGTCGAACTAGTGGAACTCTAGTTAGGTTCGAACGAGTTCAAGTTATTAAGGATCGAACGAGTTTATTCTTAGTGGATCGAACTAAGGAGCGAACAAGAGGACCGAACAAAGGGAAAACAAGGTAAATCGAACAAGTTGTTCGAACGAGTGGATCAAACAAGCTATTCGAACGAGAGGATCGATCTAGCCAATCGAACAAGCGGATCGAACCAAGCAACCGAACAAGCTCCTCCCTTGGTGAACCGAACGAGTGGATTTTTCAAGTTTTGGACCGAACCAGTTTTATACTTCAAGGACCGAACTAGCAATTTTTTTAATCGAACAAAAACAAACTCAAACTCAAATCAAACAATTCATCAATCACTTACGATCAGATCATTACTAAACAAAATTATTCAATGGCATCCAATGAAGAAACAAATGCTGCAGGTACCGATACTCGTCCACCAATGTTGGTTGAAAATGATTACGAATCATGGAAGATTCGTATACACAGGTACATTCGTGGCAAACCTAATGGCAAGCTGATATGGAAATCAATTCAGAATGGACCTACACCTCACCCGATTGTCACTGATCCTCCACCTACTGATTCTACAATTATGCCCGCACCCAGGAAGAAACTTGATTTTGAATTCAATGAGGAGGAAAACAAGCTTGAGATGGCTGATACTCAAGCTGAAATCATTCTTAGTCAAGGTCTTCCCAGACACATCTTCAACAATCTAAATCAAACAAGCACTGCAAAGGAGATCTGGGAAAATGTGGTGACTTGTATTAAAGAAAAACAAAGAACAATGGTGTGGCAACAAAACACACAAAAAATGAAACTCTAAAATATCTAAGTTGCTAACTTAAAAATGAAAATAAGAATGGCTTTATATAGCCTCTCTAGGGCCAAGATGGGCTTTTTCATTAAAGGCCCATTTACATTAATTTACATTGTCTTTCGAGCTAGACTTTTGTCTTGTATCTTCGAGTGACCGAAGCTTCTTTGTTCGGGTCCATTTATGTGATCCTAACAGATAAGGATTCAAGTGCTGCAGGTTCAAAACCTATGACTCCTTTTGTTCACACTCGTCCATCAAACAATAAGGTACACAAAAAGGTTTGGAAAATTAAAGAGTACCTTACTACCTTTCTCAAAACCTAGATACTGACATCTATACAGAAGTAAAGGAGTTTGAGCGTAGTCTTGATAAAATGGAAAGTGACTATGACAAGTGTCTTGCGGATAACAAGCGCCTTGGTGACAAAAATAAGCATCTTCTTGCAAAGACAAGGTGTCTACAAAGAGTGCGGATAACAAGCGCCTTGGTGATAAAAATAAGCATCTTCTTGCAAAGACAAGGTGTCTACAAAGAGTGATGACGAATCTTTCGAATGACAATGAGCGCTTCAATTGCTAATAAATAAGAAAAAAGACATATCTCTTTTTGTGCTTTCTTCTGAAAGCAAGTGCTCCGAATCGAATTGCTGTGTAAATAACTTCATCAAATTACGATAAACATAGCTGCTCATGGAAGCAAGGAAAAAGGGGAGTTACTCTTGATGCTGAAGCTGAAGCATTCCTCGCCAATGTGGAATGTACTGCTCCCTATGATCAACCTCTGGCAATGGCTACAACAAACATCTTCGAAGTCAACCATGAGGATGCTTATGATTCAGACGTGGATGAAGGCCCCAATGCTGCAGCTGCTTTCATGGCTAACTTGTCATCTACAAAGTGTGAGACCAATGGTGCATACCACCTACCATCAATTAATAAGTACGCTCAAATGACTATCAAATCTTTGATAATGTGGATTATCAGTCGAATCAGGAGATGCACCAGGAAGAACATTTAGACTCCGATGCTGAGACTGAGATTGATGACAATACGATTCCGTATCATCAGTATCTTCTTACAATAGTGATTCACATACCGAAGCCCAAAATGTTCCAACTGAGGTATCTGCTGACACATCTGATAAAGTTTCTATGATTGCCATCTTAACTGACTTGCAAACCCAACTAGACGGACATGCTAAGGTTAACCAAGAAAAATGTTTGGAAATCGAGACCTTAAAAAATGAGCTTCTTCAATGCAAGCAAGAAATATGTCGTCTAGATACCCACAAGGTCAAACTTGATCTTGAAAACAAAGTTAGACAGGAACAAGCCCTAGTGATTCAGCGTAATATGCGTAACGCTGAGCTTGTGCAAAAAACATTTGCTTAAATCCACTCTTTCAGGAAAAGAAAAATCATATGGCTTTTACAATCTGAAAAGGGAAAGATTTTATCTGAGAAAAAGGATCTAGCAGATAGTTATCTAGATGAAATAGTTTGTTTAAAGAATGCTAACAAAGTTGCAAGAGATATGTTGCAAAGATTTAACATGCCAACACAAACTATTCCTATGCTTTCTAAGAAACCTAAAGCCGCAACCGCTGACTTGCACAAGACGCTCCTAGGTACCCGTAACCCAGGTCTGGGTTATATAGCCAAGCGAGCTCAACCTGTCTTGTATGATGCTGATACCCTTTTGCATCCCACTCACGCACCACCGTTAGTATATGGGATAGGAAGAGGTCCTTGGTTTACCCCAAGTTGTTAGTCATGAAAAAGATGAACGAAAAACCAGGCATGTCGAACCGAGAATGGCTTCTATGAGAAGCTAAATGCCCTTAAGTTTGTTCCTCAACAGGAACTGTCCCGAGAACAGGCGTATTGGCTTCCTGCCAATGAAATTGCTAGTCAAGCTAGTAACCCAAATAGTCCTGTTACTCCTTTTGTTCATAATCGTCCACCTCCAAGTCAAGTTCTGTTTCATCTTCAAAAGGTTAATGCTGTTTTTCATCAATTTGAAGGTATCATAAAAGAAAGAACAACACAAAAACCAGACTATGTTTCTGAATGGTGTTATGATTATGCAAAACAGTTTGTTGAACAACAACTGGTACCATTTTACGACCATTTCAAAAAACACATAGAATCTGCTAATGAAACAATTTTCAAAGAAGTAAAAGAATATGAACAGAATTTTTGATGACTGGATGCGGAGTAAGAACGATGTGTTCTTGATAACAAGAACTCTGACCATCAGAGAAGCAAAACTTTTAATCAAAATGACTGTAATGCTGAATGTTTTAGAAAAAGATATCTGGCTCTATGTGCTTACTTCCGATATGTAGTGCCCCCTAGTCGAATTGCCCCTTTGCGAAGATCTTAGATCTCAAGCGGATAGGGAACACACTAAATTTCTTGAACTTGAAGCTAAATGTTTTTAAAACAACCAAAGATGGTCATTGAATCTGAGAAACGTAACTCTCATTATACAAAAGACCATATTGGATTTACAACTTAATTTCAAAACTATAAACGAGCATAGACACCTTCTAAGTGCATCATATGCTATTTTTGAAATAAATAAGTTAAAATCAGCTTCAAGTAAAAGACACCACTAGCAGGAATTTAGATGCTGCAGATCAACCTCATGAAGGTGTTGAATGTAGTTCGACTGAAGGTAAGTTGTGACCAACAGGCATTAGAAACTGACAGCACTAATTCACTTGAAAGATATGATTACCTTCCCTTAGGAATCAGCTAGATGGCCTTAAAGCAGAGAAGGGACTCCTAAAACACGTTATGAAGAACTGTCAGAAATCTATTGCTACTCACGTTTAGCATTCACCGCAAAGATAATGCCTTAACCGCTGAAATGCCAAACTGAAAACTGAGCTGCGAGTAGCAAAAAGAGTAGGATCTACACCTTTGAGAAAACCAAAGTAAACTTGCTTCAGGGATGTATACCAACAGTTCAAAGTACATTCCACCTCCAAAAAGAGCCAACTGGGTAAAACCAACCCCGTTGCCTAAGAAAACTGTTACTTTCGAGATCCCCCTAGGGACTTCAAATAGACCCACTCAGAAACCAACCAATAGCAACAAAACAAAAAGCCTAATGTTCCTGTGAATTTGTCTACAAGAACAAAACCTGCCACTGAATCTCGCAAACCTATGCCAAAGTGCCACACTCGGAACCATCGTATCTTGCCCAATAAAAGTGTGAACGCAAGGCGAGCACAGATACAATAGAAGTTGAATGTTGTTACTTAATTCAGTTTGTGATTCGTTCTTATGAAGTCTGTGAATACCAAAACCCCTCATAGCCAAACATAGTGTTAATCATACTAAGAAGTTTGGAAAGCAACCAAAATCATAATGGAACACTACTAGACAGCGTGGAGACCAACTAGAAATTGTTGTAGTTTAAATCCTCAGTGGAAACCCACGTGGACGACATTTTTGCGTTGAATTAATCAACTGTCCTATTAACTAGGAAAATGGAACCCATTGTTTGAGCTTTAAGAACTTACCCCGAGTAGTTTTAGTTCTAAGTTCCAAAGTACTATTGATCTCTACGTATCACTGATTTAACTTATGATAAAAGCTTGGTTCCAAGGGGTTATCTGGTATTTTTGAATGCTAAGCATTGTATCCTTTATATATTTAATGTTTAAAAAAAACAAAAAAACAAAAAAAAGAGAGACTTACAGTTAATTCAGACTGTAACTCAGTCTTAACCCAGAGATTTAGTGTACGTTTCAGTGCATTATTTCTACACAGACAAGAAGTTGTCTAAGCCCCGAATCTTTTTTCTCATAAAACAACTTGATTTTATTTTATCAAACATGTTCGGGCTAACCAAATCAAACATTGACACGGGTCATTGTTTGAGGGGGAGAATCAGTATTTCTCACAGTTGTTGCAGGTCAAAAGGACGTACTGTTGCTGATTCTATTGCTGAAAGATTGACACGACCAACCGCTTACAAGTTCAAGACAGATTGCAGTATCATTCCTGTCTGGGTATTCTAAAGGTCTTGTTTTAATTGCTCACTTGATATTTGTGCTATTTCACCTCACCTCATACTTTGAGGGGGAGATTGATACATTTTAAGTCCATTCTAGATCAAAACCATTCACAAGTTTCATACTTTTGATCGGGGGAGAAAATGTGACTTAAACATGTAAAACGGATAATTAATGATTCGATTGATTCTAAAATGCTAAGTCCTATCCATGCATGTGCTAAACATCTTTCGATTATCGACGCACATGTGTAGGGGAGCATAAAGTGTTAATAATATCAAAATGTCAAGGTACCATAAGTTTGTGTATACACACTATCTTGACTAAATGACAAAGAATCTTTTGTTCATGTTCGTGAAAGTGATCTTAATGGAATGATGAGGAATGAGATTGTACCACAAGGTTATTCGTATGAATACTCATGCTGATCTTCGACTGCACCCACTAGTGAAGAGTGGATTTCCATAAATGTAACTTGTACAAGTTTGGATTTCCCAAGGCACCTTCATATCTTTCGGATATATTTCTCTAAAACATCATCAGAAAGCATTCTATTTAACTTTCGTTTGTGCCCCAAACAAATTTTTATAACAACACATCAAGGTTTTTCAAATCATTTTTTGTCACAGGCCTTCTACGGTAACTTAAATTGTAAAAGAAGTAAAACGCTGAAAAAGAATTGTACGGTAAATAGTCAAGCAGATAAGTAACGTACTGAATCACTCTTACCATTCTAATATAGAAATTACATATGAGTGTGTTAGTCTTTTCGGACATCTGGTCTAGAGAACATGCGAACATTAGGGAATCTGATACTTAGTATTAGAGGATATAGCTGTCACGTGCTGGAAAACCTGCAAGGAAGAGTTTCTAAATGAATGAATCTATCTGATCACACGTGGGCAGTAATTCGTACTGTAATCATTGATCCTCACCCTTGCACGTAATAGAAGTTAACGTAACCGACCCAGATTGAGTATCCGCTATACGTGATCCCCTCCAAAATAATAAAAACACTTTCTTGTGTTCAATCAAAAATGAATTTCTAGAACACAGTAAGTGATTTTACATAACAAAATGTTTTTTGTTGGGTCTAAATTGTTCTATCACATGGCGAATGATGACTCAAAGTATCATATGCATGACATGCTCTTGATCCGTACTCTCTTAATCTGACGTAGAAATCACGAAGTTTACATACAAAGCTTCCGCACAATCTCTGAAATCACTGCTTCTTCAAATGCCTAAACGTTTATGGAGATTAGAAAGAAGATGCATCAACAAAGCTTTCCAGATGCCAACAGATATGAGCATGTGAGTCTAAAGAATCAGCGTAATGCAAAGTCAAAGCTAAAGATCAGACACAAAGTAATTCAAGAAGTAAACTTAAACAAGTCAAAGATCAAGATCAATATCATCACATCAAGTTCTAAAGATCATGAAAAGGTGTTAAAGATTGAATTACGCCGGCAAGCACAACAATTGAAGTACCCTAGCATCAACAACGAGCTAAAGAGACAAGCACGAGTGCGCTTCAAACAACTTCTCATGACCTCATTCTAGGGGGAGATTTTAGGATCACATAAATGGACCCAACAAAGAACTTCGTCACTACGAAGATACAAGGCAAAAGTCTAAGCTCATAGTTGGTTAATAATTAATGTTTATTACTTAAATTGGGCTGACATAGAAAAAGCCTGAAAAGCCAACCCGAAGCCGAGAATGGGCAGAACATTTTAGTATAAAGTATAAATACACCTAGTTTAGTCAAAATTAGGTTAGACATTAGAGACATCATAGTTAGTCAATATTGTTATTAGGGTTTTTCGCCACCAAAAAGGGTTTTTCTTTCAATCATCAATAAAGTCTTTATTTTCCTGCATCTTGATTCTGCACATCATTGTTAAGGTTTGTATGAATGATCATGGAACCTACAGAATCAAACCGCTCGAACTTTCCTGTCAAACCGCTTGGTGTCAAACCGTGTAACCCTAACTCAAACTGCTTTATAACTTGACAAATCGCGTGAGTCAATAAACACAAACTGCCTGAGTAAGTTTAACAAACCGTGTACACTTTGCTAAATCGCTTGAAATACCAAGGTCAAATCCCGTGATCAAAGAAATCAAACCGCGTAACGAACAAGCTCAAATCGCTTGAGAAAGTGAACAAATCACATGTTTGAGGTTCTTAAATCGCGTGGACAATTTATAGTACCGTCCTTGTTTTTTTCCTTTTTTCATTTTAATCCCAAACTCAAATCGCCTACTTGTTTATGTATTCAAACCACGATAGAATAAGCAGGAAATAAGCCTAAATAAGCATGTTGATAGAAATAATGCCTAAAAGCGTTATTAATATTTTTCGACCTCTCTACGTTTTGATAATCACAAAATGTAAAAATGCTCAATGTAAAATTAAACGTAAACAAGTAATTAGTAGTAAATTTTCATTTCGAAAATTTAATCACTTAAAGGTATGAATATATAAATGCTTAATGTATTTTATGATCAAATGAATTTTTATTCAACCTCGCATTTGTTTATAAAATGTTACAAACATTTTTATAACTTTTACAAAATGTTTTTTACATTTAAAAGACATGTTTTATTCAAAATAAATATTTTGAATTTAAATTTTCTACCTAAAAACAGCTATAAATGTTCTAGAAAACACCTCCCCTGGAAAAGACAAAAAAAGGAGCGTCCAGGCCTGGGCGGCCACCTTAAATATAAGGGCGGCCCCCTTAGTGATAAGGGGGCCGGCCTAGGAGATAAGGGGACCGGCAAGTCCAAAATGCTCCCAGTTCTGCCTATAAATAACAGACTGTTCCCCACTAATTTTATCACCTTTTGCACTCATTCTTTTCTGTCTAAAATCAGTTAATACTTCACCTACAATCCTTTGATCATTTAATCTTAAGCATTTGTTTCCAAGTGATTCAAGCCTAATTCCTTGAGTGCAAGAGAAGAATACTTCTTATCATCATGTCAAAAAGTATTATAATTTAGTTTGTGTTCTCGTAACGATGTTACGATTTTATTATATCTTGTAAATCATTTGTGTATATTGTATTGTCGTGCGTAATAGTTAGATCGAGGTGATCATAGAACATATAGTTAGATCGTAGTGATCATAGAAAGAAGAGTTAGATCGGTGTGATCGTGTTAGTGTCTAGGTGAAGTGAAGTGAAGTAGTGCGGTTAGTATTTTAGTCCTCAAAATACAAAAGGGGTGATAGATTGGTTCTAGCTAGGACTAGAACTCGACATTTGGCATAGTGTCAGAAATCGGTGTAAGCTTAGTTGTGTACAGTTTTCTCCGCCTAAAGGGAGTTTGTTGACATAGTGAAGAGAACTCTCGAGTTTGGTGCTCGGGGAGTGGAGTAGGGCGAAGAGGTGCTTCGTTACCGAACCACTATAAATCCTTATGTTGTGGTTTGATCTTTCTAACTCTTATCTCTTGTCTTGCATATTTATTTATCATTTATTTACTTAGTTGTATTGTTCATATTGTGCACATATTGAGATCACATAAAGTCGAATCTAAGTTTTTTTAAACAAAATTTACGTTAAATTATAAAGTGGTAAACTATTCAACCCCCCTTCTAGTTTTCCACAATTGGTATCAGAAGCCACGTCAAACAAGATTTTTAAAATAAATTGTATTTAAAACTTGAATCGATCGATGGAATCAGAAAAATATTTAGAAGGGCAATCTATGCAAAGACCACAACTATTTGAAAGTGATGGATTTATTTATTAGAAAAATATATTCGAAACTTATGTGAAATCAAAAGATCTAGATCTTTGGCATATTATTACCTATGGTGATTTTCCTCCCGTTCAAAATAATCCTGAAACTAAAAATGATGAAATTGTACCATATGATAAACAAAGCGACGATCTTAAAAAGAGACTTGCTAAAAATGATGAAGCTAAAATGGTAATTTATAATGCTTTACCACGTAAAGAATATGAAAGAATTTTTATGTGTAAAGCAGCAAAAGAAATTTGGGATACTTTATTAATCACTCACCAAGGTAATAGTCAAGTCAAAGATAATAAAATAGATCTTCTTGTTCAACAATATAAACAATTTACGATTCCAGAAGAGGAATCGATAGATAATGGATTTGCTAGATTTAACACTATTATTACTAGTCTAAAAGCACTTGATGAAGGTTTTTCTAGCAAAAATTATGTTAGGAAATTTCTTAGGGCACTTCATCCAAAATGGCACGTAAAGGTTACGGATATTGAAGAGTCGAAGGATTTAACATCACTATCGCTTGATGAACTTATTGGAAACTTGAAAGTTTATGAAGTGATAATAAAGAAAGATTCCAAAATGGTTAAAGGAAAAAGAGAACAAAATCGATCTCTTGCCTTAAAGGCTAAAAAGGAATCTAGTGATGAAGATAGTTTGACCTCCGATAGTGAAGACGAAGAATACGCCATGGCCGTGAGAGACTTCAAGAATTTTTTCAAAAGACGAGGAAGATTTGTAAGACAACCACAAGATGAAAGAAAGTCATCCCAAAGAAATAAAGATGACAAGAACGACAAAAGCAAAAGAAAATGCTTTAAATGTGGAGATTCAAATCATCTCATCGAAAAATGCCTAAAACTATAAAGAAACTATAATCAAAGAGCCTTCGTTGAAGGATCATGGAGTGATAGCGATGAAGAGGCAGAAGAAAAGACTAAGGACGAAAAATGTCTTATGGCTAAAGCATCCAATGAGGTATTTTTCGAAACTGAATTCTTTAGTGATGACCTATCATCGTTAGATGAAAAAGACTTAGATAGTGAATATAATCGATTATGCAAAGTAGGTCTAAAAGTCATGGCTAAAAATAAATCACTAAAACTAATTAAAAATCGGTTAGAAAATGAAGTACTCGAACTAAAAAATAAACTATCTAAATTAGAAAAAGGTAAAGAAGCTAATGGAGAATGTAAAATATGTCAAGACCTTAAGTTTGAAAATGAAAAGCTTAAGGAAGAAATTATTAAGCTTAATTAATTTAATAATAGTAGTCACTCACTTAAGAAAATATTAAGTTTTCAAAACCATCCGGAGACAAATCCGGTCTAGGATCTAATTCGATCGAACAAGTGAGACTAAACAAGTAAATTTTATAAAATCACAAGAGCTTGAACCTAATCCTATTAGAGAAAAATTATTAGAATCAAATTCAAGCCCAAGACCTAAATATATGCTTATAAACAATACCAAAATTCCCATTGCAAGTGACAATGAAGTAAAAAGTTTTTATAAACCTTTCTTAAACCCCGGAGTCGGATTTACCAAACCCAAAATGAGATCTAAACTCCTCCTCCAAAAACTACTAATAATTCTCACCCTCGGTCTAAAACACCACAACCAAAGAGAGATCAAGGTAGACAAAATTATTTTAACATAAATCATTCAATGTGGAATTATTTACAACAACTAATTTTTACTCCATGGGGAATGTGTTCACCGTATATGTATCCGAATCAAATGCAACCTATGCAAAATGTGGAGCATGTTATAGACTCATCTAGGATATGTTTTATAGATAATATAAATATGCAGCGGAATATAAAGAACAATATATTATCAAACAAGGTTTTTATTCCATACGTTTCCACCTTACCCTAATTCTATACCTTGGGGCTACTAACTAACTAACTATTAGTCCTAAAGACGTCTACATATCTAGGTTGTGCACACTAAAAACTATATGCCTAGGACTCTTTATATAGGGAGAGTCCAAGACTTACAAAGGAAGTAAATCAATAGATAAGGAAACTATTTAAATCTATTTAAATCTTTCCTAATCTTTATCTTCAAATCTTTGACCAATTATTCACGCTCTCCACCAGCTTGTAGAATTCTATAATGTTGACTTTGATCCTTTTGTTTCATTCTGTTGCTCTTTTGTATCATCAAATCTGTAATTCCTAACAATCTTCCCCTATTTGATGATGACAAAACAAACAATGTTCTTGTATGAACTTCCCCTGAAGTTGAGAAAGTTGAGATCATGGATCTCCCTGAATGAAACAAAATCTTCCTTTGTAAACTACTAACTGCTTCCCCTTAACTTAAGATCTTCCCCTTAAGTTTTACTCTACATGTCATGCCACTACAGGATCAACAAGTTGCTTTCATCTCTGTACCTTCTTCCCCTTTTTGTCTTCATCCAATAGGGAACTGTATGCAACTTTGATCTTCACAACCACAAACCATATATCAAAACTTTTAATCCAAGCTTTCCACTTACTCAAATTACCCCCATAAAGCTCAACATAAATAATAAATTCAAGCAGTAGAAATTTTAAACTAATAGTATTAACAATGACTAGCAGTAGTAATGACCTTCCCCTGAAACTGTGCATGAACATTCAATTATGTAGGCTCTCTGTAATGATTACTAATGAAGAAAACTGAGTATAACGAACTTGATGAAGAAGTAGAATAACCCAAACTTGTGCCTTATGTCTTGTACTATCCACGTGACTTCGAACTTATAAATAAATCTATGAAATATAAGTAGACCGCAATCTCTTGACAAAAATCCTCATCTTCTATGAGACACATAACCAAAGTGATAGCAAGTGTGAGCATTAAGCACCATAAGTTAGATCACACACCTTTGCTAGATTTGTCAAGTCTTTGTCACATCGTTTCTAAGCACGAACAAGTTATCTCTAAATGTTGTTAGCCGTTTGAGATATGATAAAACACGTACCCAAGTAAATAATAAAACAGTAAATAAAATAGTAAACAAGATTTTACTAAACTTTTAGCTTCAATATAAAACAATCACTCTAAATAGTAATAGAGTTACAAAATAACCTTGAAGCTGCTAACTATTTCTGCTATGAAAAACTATTAAAACTTATATTTAGATCTATGCCGCAGGGTTCCTTTTATACACCAAGGAAACCCTAATAGGCTTACAAAACGCGTATACTAATCAATGCATATATATTCCTAATATATCTCATGCATATCACTTTAGCAGTACTAACTATGTAACTAACGGTACTAATAAACTGACAGTACTAACACTTTGTACTAGCAGCACTAACTATTACACTAACAGTACTAATGACTCGGACTATTTTCTTTAATCTTCAGCAGCAACATAAACTTGAACCAGCAGCATTAAGTTGTAGAAGCCTCTAATTCCTAACAAAAAATATGTTCGGCACTAATAATGTCAGACCCATGAGACATTGGGGACCAAATGGTTGAATTGTTACAACATTTAGGAGGTGTTTGACAAAATAATATGATTTGTGCTGAGTGAATAATGATGCTGAATGAATCAAAGACACTGAACGAAACATGAAAATGATTGTTTGAATAGCATCCTGAATATAAAAAATTTCCACCAACTAAACGACCCCTTAATTTCTTGATCGATAAATATTGTAGTAATTATCAATTTTACAATTATAAGATAATATCAAGAAATGCTTAAAGAAACAATAGAAAAGTTTATAGTCCAGTTGCAACAAAATAACGTAAGCTCACGTAAATTTAGTTTGAGACAAAATATACATTATTAGTATAAGCCAAAGATCATAATTATAGTACATAACACATCATCATAATAAAAAAATAATATGAAGTAAAAGGGGAAAAAGTAACAAATTATGTAAGTATCACGTGTGTAGATGCTGAATAGTACATATAAACAAAAGTCTCTGAATGACAGAGCTACACTCCTTTCAAGAATCATACAGTAGTGAATTGATTCGTTAAGCATCCCATTTTTCTCTACCAAACAACATTGCCTCTGACCGACTAGGTGTTGAGTGCTGAGTAATTTCATTCATCTGCTATCAAACACCCCCTTAGGTTGATCTATTTATGAACATTCTTTGGTATCCGACGAGTGGATTGAAGATTATCCATTCTCAAATTCTATGACGTGGTTACCTAAAGATTTCAACTTCAAAGCTCTTTCACTTGAAGATGTTGAAGAAAACACGATGTAAGCAAATGTATGTCTTCTTTCCCATTCATTTAGAATGTAGATTACGTGCTAATTGTTAAATAATTATGTGTCAACATGCTACAAGCAATATTTGCTAAACAAAAGAGTTATAGTTAATAGAATACAAATTAAGCTTGAGAAAATAGAGTAGTAACTAGAAATGCCATTTGAATAGTAGTTTAGAATTAAATGAAAATCATGAAATTGCTCATGTAGAACTTTGCTATCACGTAGTTGAATTAGGATTCTCTACGTACCTCTATAAAATGGAAATATTCTATGTCCACATGTAGTAAACTCACGTAGATGAAGAAAAGTGAGTTAGTGGGTAATAATTAACATGGAAGTAGGATTAGTTTTACAACATACTCAAGCGCCGAAAAGGTATGACATCAAAACACTATGGATGAAACAAACTCTTTTCATGTCTACAATGAACTACGTCTATCGGAACTGTCTTATCGAGCTTTGACTCCATTCTATTATTTTATCGTCACGTATTAATCATCTCTCTCGCCACGCAAACACTCTAAATCGTGAAAATTAATTATTTCATCCGAAGTAATTGATCTATTAAATTAACAAGAAGTTTATTGAAAACGTCACTAAATCTTCGTTAAATCTTCTCTCGGTTTGACAACTTGATTATCTCATCCGGAATAATCAAAGTATTTTTAATTAGCGGAAGGTTAATTAAAATGTCAATCAAATTTCGTCAATCATCTCTAAACCTCTTTTCGGTCTAAAAATCTTGACAACTTAATTATTTCATCAAAAATTATTTAAGTCCATTTAATTAAACAAAAAGTTAATTAAATGTGTCAAGTATTTTTCCTTTATCTTCGACGTCATTTTTTGATAACTAGGTTATCTAAAATAATATTACTAGTAGCTCTCGACGTATTTTAATAATTGTACATTGATAAAACTAGTCAAAATCGAAAAACCAATAAAAACTTGGTCGTCAGATAGGTGGCCCCCTTAGCTCTAAAGGGACCGGTCGTGTCAAAAGGGGCGGCCCCTTTATCACTAAGGGGGCCGACCACTTAAAATCGCCAAACACCCTTTTCTTCTACTAAATCCATTAGCAAACACTCCATTTCACATATCCCTCTTCCCCTGCTACTGATGTGACGAACACACACACCCCAAACCGTTAAAATTCAAACCTCCAAACACCTAATCGATCAAAATTCGCAAGAGGCAAACACGAACAACGTGGTTAACAACATCTATTGTAAGATTTTCCATACTTTTCTTGTTCGATTTCATTCAATTTTTCTCTTAATCAAAATTGGGTATTTTTCATATTTTTTGTGTCTTTTATATTCTTGTGATTAGGTCTAGGTAATTCATAACTATAATGATTCTCATAGTAATAGGAATTCGAAATTCCCAATAGGATTGAATTACTAAATTTTTTTTTGGGTCGAAAATTTCATAAGAATATATATACATTTTCAAATTAAAAAAAAATAAAACAAAAACTTATACATTGTTGATTCACGCCAAAAACACGTTAAAATTATCATATATTGATTATAGAAACATACATATCTCAATATGTTAATACAAATAATGTCTAAAAATGTTATTTATATTTTTCGACCTCTCAATGTTTTGATAATAACAAAATGTAAAATCGTTTACGATAAAATAAACGTTTACAAATTATTAATCGTAAAATTCCATTTCTAAGATTAGTGATCACTTAAGGTATGTACAAACAAATCATTAAGCATGATTAGTGATCAAAAAAAAAATTAACCATCACATTTTTACAAAAGTATTTTCACAAAAATAAATATACAAAATATTTTTTTAATTAAAAGAAAAGTTTTATTTAAAACTTAAATTTGAAATTCAAATTTTCCTCCCAAAATGATAGCTTCCATACCAGATTCAACATTCCCCACAAAAAGACAAAAACAGGAGCGAAGTCTACTAGGTGGCCCCCTTATAGGCACGGCGGCCCCCAGATATATCTGGGACCGCCGGGACCGCCAGCAGATGACCGTTGGATTCGCTGGCTATAAATACTACACTATTTCTGGCAGAAAAACACACCTCTTTGCACGAATTTTTCCAGTCTTCTTTCTCTCTCTAAAAACCTTCTTTCTCTCACTAAATCTCTTGATCACTAACATTGTTTGATCTTGTTTCAAGTGATCTAATCTCTTCTTCTCATCTCTCCTCTCTATCAAGTGCAAGAGAAGAACATTCGTATTCGCCAAGAAACGAATTGTTATTTAGTGATCTCTCCTCTCTTCTTCTAAGTATCAAATCTCTATTGTAATTATCTTGTGTAATTGTGTGATTCGGATTGTGTGTAAATCCGATAGTGTAGATCTTGTGATTGTATAGTGTTTGTGAAGTGGTAGATTGGTTCTAGCTAAGATTAGGACTCGACATTTAGCTTAGTGTCGGAAAATAACGTAAGCGACGTGTAAACGGTTTTCTCCGCCTGAAGGGAGCTTGTTGACATAGTGAAATCTCGAGTAGGATACTCGGGGAGTGGAGTAGGGCGAAGAAGAGCTTCGTAGCCGAACCACTATAAATCTTGGTGTCTTGGTTTGATTGTTCCTTCTCTCATCTCTTTATATTGTTGTGATTGTTATTTAGTATTAGTTTAGATATTTACATTGTTGATTCATATTGTTGATTGGTTGAACATACAACTCGAATCTAAGTATTTTGAAAGCAAACTTTTAAAACGTAAAACGAACCTGTAAACTATTCAACCCCCTTCTAGTTTCCACAATTAGTATCAGAAGCCAAGGTCACTCAAGATTTTTAAAATATATTGTATTTTAATGCTTGGATCGATCTATGGATTCCGACAAATATCTAGAAGGGCAATCCATGCTAAGTCCACCAATTTTTGAAAGTGATAGTTTTATTTATAAGAAAAATAGATTCGAGACATATGTTAAATCAAAAGATCTTGATCTTTGGAATGTTATTACTAACAGTGATTTTCAACCTATTCAATAAAATCCGAAAACCAAATTAGATGAGATTATCTTTTTTGAAAAACAAAGTGACGATCTTAAAAAGAAGCTTGCGAAAAATAATGAAGTTAAAATGGTTATTTACAATGCTTTGCCAAGAAAAGAATATGAAAGAATTTTCATGTGTAATACGGCAAAAGAAATTTGGAAAACTTTGTTAATCACCCATCAAGGTAATAACCAAGTCAAAGATAACAAGATAGACCTTTTGGTATAACAATATGAACAATTCGTCATTTCTAAAGACGAATCTATAGATAGTGCCTCTCTCTCTCTCTCCCCCTATCTCCCCTCCCTCTCTCCCCCTAAGTTATACTTGTATGTGATTGATATAGTAATTGTATATTATCTAAAATTGTATGTGTGTTTGGATCGTGGTAATAAAGTCAAATAACATGGATAAAAATTAGTATCAAGAGTCATGGGATGATTTAGCGTTGTTTGTGTGTGTTTGAAAATTGATTTGTCACGTGTTTTTTACTATTTAAGTGCTTCGAATTGTATAAAAATCATATCCTTATGTTTAAAAACTATAATGGTTTAACTTTTATCATATATCTAGCAATACAAAACGTGTTTTGGCAAAAAAGATTAAAAAACGATTAAAAATGTGTTTTAAAAGTGATTTTTTATGTCAACAAGTGCTCGACAAAGTTGCGGAATAGAAAGGATATAAACTTGCGGTTTATAAAGTTGTGAAATAAAAGTTGCGGTTCAAGTCTTGTGGTTTAACAATTTTTGGGATTTGGACTTGCGGTTTACCTATTCTTGTGGATTCGAAAAGTCACACAACTAATCTAAATGATCTAAACAATCGTGCGATTTAGCAAGGATTGTGTGATTTAAAAAAAATTGTGATTTAAAACTTGCGAAATAAGTTTTGCGATTTAAACTTGCGAATTAACTTTTGCCATTTAACTTGCGGAATAAGTTTTGCGAAATAAAGTTTGCGATTTAATTCTTTCAAAATAAACACTGTGATTTAAAGTTGCGGAATAAATCTTGCGATTTAACATAGATTTTGTAGAATAAAATCTTGCGGTTTAAACTTGAACTTGCGATTTAAGAATTTTGTCCAGATCTTACGGTGTTGGTCTCCTTGAATATGATATTAGGTTTATTAAGTTAAACTAATCACATTCCATGAAAGCAAAGTGGGTTTTAAATAGATATATGTAAACAATATAAAGAACAAGTTTAAAACACACAGAAGTAACTTTTCAACGTATAGGTTCTGATTAGAATCAAATAAAGAATCAATGATACACCTTTCTTGTAGAATACCAAGATGGTTGAATGAAAATTGGGTTGTGATCTCCTTCTAACTTAAACTCTAACCAAAGTTATAAGTATAAGAAAACAAACGATTCTACTATAACTGAAGCTTCATCTTTAACAGTTTTGTTCAGTTTGTTTGAGAGATAAATGATCTTCAATGTGTTTCACATTAATTAGAAGAGATAGCCTTTACACTCAACATCTTTTTTCTTTTATAGGCAAAGAAATTAGGGTTTACAAGTTTAACCTAGCACACATGGCATACATTAAATGGATGAATGAGCTGCCATTTAATGCAAGCATGCAATAAGTTACTAGGTACAGTCCTTTAAGGAAAGTAGTTGCACTTCTATACCAAATTTAAAAGTATTCATTCTTCAGGAGATTGCTTTATTTCTTTTGATATAAAGCAATCTTTTTCCCGCCTTGTAAACCTTCTAAAAGAGAAACATTTGGTTTCAGTCTTCTAAGAAGGAGATCGTCATCGTTCAGCTTGGAGTTGTCAACCAAGCTAAACTAAAGCTCTTACTAAGGTCTTCTTCAGTTTCTAATCCGCCATTTAAACTAAAGTGAAGATGATCTTGATCTTCTAAGTACCCGAAAACTGAAGCTGAGTGTCTTCAATCAAACGAATATAAAAGCTAGAACGTCTTCAGCTTGATTTATACTTAGTGTGACTTTAATGTTTAAACATAATGAGAGACTGAAGGCTTATGGAACTGCCCCCAACAATCTTCCCCCATTTGAATATACAAATAGCCTAAGTTAAAATCAGTAGTAAGTGAGCAAACAACTTCTTCTTACAAACTAATAACTTTGAACAACATTAACTGATAACCATTCATACTAACTTTCATTGCATTACATTACAAAAGATAATAACATCTACTCCTCAGCTGCTCAATGGCCCTCATTTGCTTGAGGGGGTTCAGGTTCCTTTTATCAACTTCAGCAAGTAGGAAGGAACTGAAGGCACTGACATGATCATCTAGCCCAGGTCCTTGATGAAGTCTGAAGAAGATTTCTTATACAATATACAACATCTCATTTGAGAAATCTCCAAAGTCTTCAATGGTGACAAAATCCTGCCTTTGGAAGGAGTTGAACAAGATCATACCTAAGATTGGATCATTCAGCATAGTTCCAGCTGGATGATCTTCATACTGAATAGATGACTTGAATTTCTTGGTAGACCTGAAGAGGTCATAGATGTCATCAGCATGCTTCCTTTTCTTCCTTGCTAGATCATTCAACTTGTCTAGAGGATCCTGTTCTCCACATGGTTTGTCTAGGTCAATTCCTAACTCATGTTCAGTCTTGTGCATGTAGTCCATTCTTCCTTGTATTTGTTCATAGATGGTGGTCCATCCTTTTCCAGTTCTATTTGGACATGCCTTCACAACTTTTCTCCATTCACCCAGATGTAAGTCATTGGCTTTGAAGTTTGGAAGGACTTCACCAGTACCATCAACCCTATACACCTTCAGTGTTATGGGGCCTTTTCTAGTCACAACATCACAATTTGTGATTCTTGATTGTGCTCTTCTGTTTAGCAATTTGTCACAATATTTGTCATACTGTAATGATTCGTTCCGAAAGACTAGTCAAGTAATATAATATATAAGTAATCACGTCGGATAAAAATTACTTGAGGACAAGTAATAGTTTAACCTCCGGATGTCGTGTCTCAACGAGAGATGAATTTGAAATCCACGTAAGCGTTTTGTTTGATGCTCGAATATCAAATGTTTTTGTTTTTGTTTTAAAACTAATTAAATTGAAAAAAAAACTAGATTAAACTAATTAACAAGCAAGCTAATAAAATGAAAGATATATAAAGAAAAATATGCTTGTCAAGTAAAAGTGATTAGATTCTTAAGTGTGAAATTTTCGATCTTAATGATGAACTAACTTCCGTCTAATAAATTGATTCCTCAAAACGTTGGCTTAGTATTGAAAACGACTTTTTATAGTGAAATTAATTACTAGTTTAATGCCTACTTAATCTTATGGCTTTTGCCCGTTCGACTAAATAAAACACCAAACTAAATAATTTTTATAAATTATTAATCACTAATCACTTATTAAATTCCACACTTAATTCACTAAACACCAATTTACTTAACAAGCATAAAAAAATAAACTACTCGCTACGCATAATGATCAAATAACAAAGCTAAACATTTTATACTAAGTCTACACTAATAAATTGAAAAAGGATAGAAAATTGGACCAAATTGAAGAGCCGCAAATAAACGATAACCACTCGATTTAATAAGCTAACGAAAATATTTAAATTCTATTTAGTTTATTAAACCCTCAAGCTCCGCGCCTCAAGAGTTGACCGGTACCAAAGTCAAAATAAAAAAATAACAAATTGTTAACTAAACTCATTTAATATCACACTTGCAAATTTCACTGAATTAGATTCTAACAACTACTTAGCCCATTAGTGAAATCAACATAACAAACCACAGGCCCAATCGTCATTACAAATCTTGGCCCAAACTTGAATTCAAATCAACAAAGCCCAAACTAATTCAGGCCCAAATCAAATTCTATAAACTAAAAACAGGCCCATTTGCAAATCAATCCAAACGCAAGCATTAATAATAGCAATTATAGACGATTATTCTTTAAACTAAGAAATAAATGAGACAAATTAAGCTATAAAACAGAATTAGCTAAATAAGCACTTATAACAACAACTAGATTCATGATGTAGCATTTTACAACTAGCAACTAAAACAAAGATAACTAGACTAAATAAACTAAGCAAACTAAAACCAAATAAGCATATTCCGAAGAGAAGCCAAACTGAAAGGATACATCTAAAAAGCTAATATAATTTGAAAATATAAATAAGCTACAAAGAGCTTATTTTCAACTTCAAAGCTAAACAATTAAACAACTAAATTACGATCTTCATCTAACAAGCTATAAACGAAACAATAAGCTAATGAAATTAAGATATCATTACCACATAAGAACTACTATTTTATAACTAGACTAGATAAGCTTATCGAGACGATCTGAAGAGGAATAAGCACATAAAACAACAAGCTAACTGAGATCATAGCAAAACTAGACGAGATCTAAATCAATAAGCAATATCTGAACCAAAGAGCTGAACAAAACTATCATCAATAAGCAACAACGAAACTTAAATAAGCACTCAAACTATTAATCGCATCATAACAACCAAACGAGCTAAATCGAAAAAACTAGCAAACCTTTTATAAGCTTATCATGATTCTAAATAAGCTATTGGTTAGCTAAACAGAGCTGAATAAGCTCAGAGTTCAAATAAGCAAACAGAAAATAAGCACTTGAAATTAAAGGAAATAAGCAATAAGCAATTTAAGAACAAACCATAATATTCATTAAGCTAAACCAAATCTTGTTACATCATTCGAAATAAGCTGAGAATCAACAGTACATTAAGCTATGATAAGCTACTACTAAACTATAATAAGCTAAAAATTAGGAATAAGCTAAAAACTAATCTAATCCTAATCTACTCCTAAAATCTAACCAAAACAAAATGTGGGTGGGTTGAGCTGTATTTATAGCCAAAGAAGGGGTATTTGTGTAAAATTGGCCCAATCATTGCAGAAATAATGAACCAATCATAACCCCTGAGCGTGTGACCTCGGATCAAGTGTGAAAATCAAAAGATCCAGCCGGTGAGTGCATGACACGTGTCTATCGCTACTGCTTCATTTGTACGCAATTACTCACGTCTGTTGGATCACATTTCATTGCAATTGAAAAATGAATTTGAGAGTTATAGTAAATTACATGCCACGTGTCGCTCTATTATTCGTCAATTTCATTTGAGTGGAATAGCATATGATCACTTGGGAATTAATTTCCCCTCACGTGACCATGATGTCACTTCCTTCAAACATCCAGATTTTTTCAAATTAGCTTTGGGCTTTGATCAGCTCTGACTACACCTTAAAATATATATAATATAATAAAATATCAAATATATAGTAAGAATAGCCTAAAAGCAGAATCAATGATACCGAGAAGTAGTATAGAGCTTTCCCGGGTCGTAAATCCCCAACGAGGCTGGAATGGTAAATCGATACGATCGAAGATTTGAGTTTGAAGGAAGAATGAGTTTGGGAAAGTTGAAAAAGTCCAATTAAACAATAACGGACTAAAACGTTTAAGAAAAACCTAGAAATTATGAAATTAAACTAGAAAACAAAGGCCCGAATCCCGAACAAAAGGGGGAAAACCTAAAATCTTTAAAAATAAGCCTACGAAGAAATTTTCGCTTCTAAACTACTCTATGGACCAAATAACGAAGAATGAAAAAGACTAGACCGAAAACGGAGTTCGTTTGACCCAAAAACGAGTCAAAACAAAATCCCGTACCCGGACCCGTTCTTTAAAAGATGAAAAGTTATAAAAATGACCCTACGAAAATTTTTATATTTTTCCTACAAACTAGATGATAAAAGAAAATTTTCTAAAAAAGCAAAATATTTTTTTGATAATTTTTATATTTATTATGAATTAAATAAACTTTTAACTAAATTAATTAAATTTATACAAAATACAAAAGGGAGGGGGGGGGGGGGGGGGGGGGGGGGGGGGGGGTGGGTAAAAAAAAAAAAAAAAATACTAAAAAATTCATCAGAAATTTTTTTTCTAAAAATACTAGGTTTTATAAGAGTCCTACGAAAAATAACAAACACCACACAGCTTAAGCAATAAGCCCCGAAAATAAGCTTCACAGCTTATTAGCTTATAATACACAAAATGTGTATATAACCAAAGTGCCTTGGGTCTTTAACGAAAAAGACCCAAGGGCGCAGTGGTAAGTGGTGTTGTGTAAAGGGGATGTACCTGCATTAGGTTCTCAGGTTCGGAGTCTTTGCTCACGGCGAGGACCAAGTGTTCTTCCCTTTTATTTTTTTTTGTGAAAACTCAAAGAAGCAAAGTTGTAAGCTCGTGGGGCTTATACCACTTTGTCAACTAGAGCTTTTTCCTGAAATCCACTAATAAGCTTAAATTGGCAGAAATGATAAAAATGACTTGATAGCTAAAAAAGCCTAAGTCTTTTTAGACTTAGGGTCGAATTAAGCTAAGATAAAAGCTAAAATAAGCTAAATGGTTTAAACTAAACTAAATGAGCTAAAAAGGAAAGGATAAGCTAAACTAGATAAGCTGTGGAAGCTTATTATGGCAGAAAAGCTTAAAGGAAGCTTAAAGGCAAAAAGTGCTTAAAGCTAGGACAAATAAGCTAGAAAAAGGAACATTTGCAAACTAAATATCTAACCTAACCTAAAAAGCTCTTGGGAAACAGTTTAAGCTTATGGAATAAGCTGAATAAGCTAGAATCAAAAGATAAGCAATCCTATAGCCTAAGGGATTCAAAAACAGCCAAAGGGCATGTTTGGGCTTAAAAATAAGCACCCAAATAAGCTTCCTAAGGCCTGAAACTTTGAGGGCTTATTTAAAAGCTTATATACTCTTAAAATAAGCCAAAAACTTGGGCTTAAATTGGCTTAAAGGCTGAGAACAATAAGCCTAAAGTTCCCCCTTTGCACCAGGGGAGCTTTAAGGCAAACCTCAAGGGCTTATTTGACAGCTTATTTTAAGCTGTCAAATAAGCTCTAAAATCACAAATAAGCCCAAACAGATTGAGTGCTATGGCAAATGGGCTTGTGCACCAATTTTCAGCTTTGGAAAAGCATTTTTACTTGCTTATTTTTGGCTGTGAAAAAGGTCTTTTGGCTTTTTACAAACTGTGACAGAAATGTTTGAGTTAATTTGACTCACAAAGTCAAAAGGACAAAGGGCTTGTGACAGCCCTCTTTTAACACACAAATCACACACTTTTTTGATGTACAACTCAAACCACAAGTGCTTAATCAAATAAGCACTTGTGGATTACTAAAAAACTTCACAGTTTTGAAAAAGGTTCTTATACCTTTGAAAAACAATTTCCAACTAAAAATGTTTTAAAAAACAGCTTAAACTTGCTAAAAAACTTAAGCTAAAATTAGCCAAAGTACCCCAACCCATGCAAAAACCATTTTGACCCGTTTTTAAGGCTTATGCCAAACACCCCTTTACTTAAAAACTGTCAAACTAAAATGGGTTTAAAATACATTTTTAAACTAAAACTTTTAAAACCTTTTATCCACTTCTACTTATTATGACCTATTTAAGCTATTTTAAAACTAAAACTTCTAGCTTATTAAGAAAAATAAGCTAGTTTCTCTACTAGTTTATACTAATACTTATGACAATTTTAAGTTGTAAACTAAGACTAGACAAAAATTATGCACTAAAGACTTAAAACAGCTAACTAACAAGCCTAACCTAATGTGTTAACAAATATTGAAAACAAATAAGCTAGTGTTTAAGAAACGCTAAAATAAGCTAATTGGAAATGAGAATTGAAACCTTTTTGGTTTTGTTGTCTCAAAACGAAGGCCACTCTTTCTGAGTGAGTGGCCAAGAACCTGTCCTAATAGCTCCTTACCCTCTAAACCTGAGCAATAAGCTCAATAAGCACTTGGGAGCTTATATTTTTTTTTTTTTTTTTTTTTTTTTTTTACTACCTCCAATTAGCTTCCAAAGAATTTTCATGTCTCAAATTAAGTTGTTTGATGTGAATGGATTTAAGAGCGTAAGTAATGACTTTTTAACAAATTTCAGCTGAATTGAGCTTATTAACAAGAATAAGCTCAAAAGAGCTTATTGGAGCTTATTGAAGTAAAAATGGCTTATTATTGGGACTGAAGACCAATAAACTTTAAACTGAATTTTGATTCCTCAAATGAAGAAGTAACAAGCTGAAAGAACAAGATTACAAATGCTTAAATAGCTTATAAATTTAAGGAAAAATTGCTTAAAATTAAGAAAAAGAATTTAACAAAACTGAAATTAAAACTTGGCTTCTTGTTCTTGTGTCTTTCTATCACGCGTTTTTTATAGAGAGCCTTTGTGTTAGTTGTGTGAGAGGGGGAGAAGCAAACACATCTTAGCCTTCCAATTTCACCAAAAATCCATCCTGGCCGTCGAACAAGGTCTTGGGAGGTGTGGGATTGCCAAGTTGGCACTTTTGTTGCTGGGAAAGGTAGTGGAGGAGGGGGGAGATGAATATCCATGGTGGTGGTGAAGGTTCATGGGGTAAAAACGGGTTAAACAACCCGTGAGTTGTTTGGGAGGGAAAAAGACGCGGGAAAAGTGGTTTGGGGTTGTAACAGAGTGTGTGTTTCACCATTTGGCAAAAATGGCCCCTAATGGTTAATACTTTCATTGCATACATGGTCCTTGTGGTTATATAACTTTGGGGACTTGGCAAAACAAGTCCCCAAGAGTTATATAACTCTTTGCATATTTCGTCCTTGGTGTGTACAAGTCTTTGGACTTGGCAGTTTGGGTCCTTGGAGTTAAACTTTGCCAAAATGGCAGTTTAGGTCCTTGTCTTCATTTTTCTCTTTTCTCTTTTAAAATACAAGTTTAGGGATTTACAAATTCAGTCCCTAAACTTGTATTTCTTTGTCTTTTGGCCTCGGGGTTGACTTGGACTGACTTTGACTTTGACCAGTTGACTTTTCTGTTGACTTTTTGACTTGATTGACTTTTCGGCTTCGATTTGGCTTTGTCTTTCACAGTCTTTTCCATTCCGTGTCCGGTTTTGTCGTTTTGGCTTTGTTTTTCGTCCTTTTCTTGGTTATTCGTTCCTGCACAATACAATTAGCAAAACAAGCATATATTTGACATTTTAAGTCCGTTTTTGGTTATTTCAGCTCGTTTTTAAAGGTAAAAGGTATGTGTAATTAAGCACATACCAGTGCTTTTATTGGGCTTATGGATTTAGTAACGGGCTAAGTTAACCATGGACTGGCCCGACCCATTTAAATGGGTTACGGGCTGGCCCAATAAGATCCGAGGGCACCGTTGGACTCGTTTTCTTGCGCTCTTTCCAATGGCATGCTCGAGGACTTTGTCTTGATCTTGGGTATTAAGCACTCTCGATCGATATGAACCTGTAAATACCTGTTTTTTGCTTCGTTTTCAATCATTTTTACCTACAAGACATAAAAATACCAAACAAACGTATTTGCAAGATAATTATCCATATTTTAGCATTTTTAGTCTGCTTATTAGTGTTTTCTAGGGTACAAATGATGTGTGTTTTAGCACACATTAAATTTCCCCACACTAAGCTATTGCTGGTCCCACACGCAATGTTTATGAAACACGCCCAGAAATAAATAATTTAACCCCCCTTAACTTTTTTTTGTTTGGAGACAACATTTAACCCCCTTAACTTATGACCCCCTCCTATCAAACACGAATAGAAAATTGTCCATTAAGAAAGGTTAAAATCGTTAATTCGCAAGCTCCCCCGATTTAAACCACTAATTCGATAATAAATAAAAAACCTAAAATAAAAATTTTAAATTAACTTTATTGTACAAAGGCTTAAAGAACGAGAGTTCGCCATCCTTTATTTCACAAATCCCCCAAACAACTTAAAAAACAAATCCAGTTTAAATATAAGATTAGATGCTAACACTACTCAAAAATGTTAAATGTGTACGCATAGCTACTTTTCGCTCCCTTATTCCTAAATCCTTTAAGGGGTTTATTATTATTATTAGTGACAAATAAATTGTGGCTTTATTTTTATAAAATAAACTCGGTTTAGACCATAATTAGTTTGAAATCATTTCTTAAAGAGACGATATGGTGAGAATAAGGTCCACATTAAGGTTTTAATTTCGCATGATTTAGGGTTATCCTTTTATTTCACCGAAAATAACAGCCAACTACGAGTACAGAGACGGAGGCTTTATTTAAATAACCTCGGAGTCGAAATTTGGCTTTATTATTATTGTTGTTGCAACATTATTTTCCCTCGGTCCTTTAAACAACTGCCACATCGGATATGCGAGCCGACCATGGTCCAGGAGTCTTATTTCGACCAGGAGATTCTTGACCTTTTTGAAAACTGCCACATCGGTATGTGAGCCGACCATGGTCCAGTAAACTTTTATCAGTCTCAGATTTTTTATTCTTACTATGGGCCTTCTTTTGAAAATTGCCACATCGGTATGCGAGCCGACCATGGTCTAGTAATCTTTTATCAGCCCACAGTTCTTCTTCTTATTATTATTACCTCCACCCTTTAAACGACTGCCACATCGGTATGCGAGCCGACCATGGTCTGATGGTTTTATTTCGGCTTCGGTTTATTATTATATTTTTTTGGTAGCTAAATTTCAAGTCCTGTAGTCTTTTAACTATCTAGACAATGGTAGCGAGCCGTCAGGAATCGGTAGCCTATTTCCCTATAATATTGACAAAACCTTGATGTGTACCTTACTTTCACCAAAAGGAATCTCTACGAAGGGATTTAAACTAAGAATCGCAAAAACCAAAGTAACTTTATTTATTTAATAATTATATTTGTTAAGTTGGTGGGAGCAAAAAGTCATAATTAACCTTTATGAGCTCTAAAGAGATTCAACTACTCCATGCTTAGCATCTAACTTATATCTAGCTCTATCATTTTTTGTTCTTTGCAAAATTTTAAAGTTAGGCAAACGCTTAGTCTAAAAAGCTAAGGGAAAAGCTAGAGTGCAAAACTCGGTCAAGTCAAAAGCTACCTAATTCTACGGGCCTATCTAACAATAACTAAGAGATATTTTTTTTACTATTATTATTTTTTATATATATTTTTTATTTTTTTATATATATATTTTTTAGCATATATATATATAATTAAGCAAAAATTTGGTTAAAACGGAGTTGTGTGGGAACACAGACAGGCACATGTATGATCAATTTAAGTGTGAAATTTTAGATCTTAACGATGAACTAATTTCCGTCTAATAAATCGATTCCTCAAAACGTTGGCTTAATATTGATAACGACTTTTTATTGAGAAATTAATTACTAATTTAATGCCTACTTAATCTTACGGCTTTTACCCGTTCGACTAAATAAAACACTAAACTAAATAATTTTTTGCAAATTATTAATCACTAATCACTTATTAAATTCCACACTTAATTCACTAAACACCAATTTACTTAACAAGCATAAAAAATAAACTACTCGCTACGCATAATGATCAAATAAACAAAGCTAAACATTTTATACTAAGTCTACACTAATAAATTGAAAAATGATAGAAAATTGGACCGAATTGAAGAGCCGCAAATAAACGATAACCACCCGATTTAATAAGCTAAAGAAAATAGTCAAATTCTATCTAGCTTATTAAACCCGTAAGCTCCGCGCCTCATGAGTTGACTGGTACCAAAGTCGAAATAACAAAATAACAAATTGTTAACTAAACTCATTTAATACCACACTTGCAAATTTCACTGAATTAGATTCTAATAACTACTTAGCCCATTAGTGAAATCAACATAACAAACCACAGGCCCAATCGCCATTACAAATCTTGGCCCAAACTTGAATTCGAATCAACAAAGCCTAAACTAATTCAGGCCCAAATCGAATTCTATAAACTAAGAACAGGCCCATTTGCAAATCAATCCAAACACATGCATTAATAATAGCAATTCTAGACGATTATTCTTTAAACTAAGAAATAAATGAGACTGTAGGATCGTTTAATTCATAACACGGGTGATGATTCTTGTGATTGGGCTAGTTTCTAGAGAGAGAAACACATGAGAGAGATTTTCTAGTGAGAGAAAATGTGTTTAAAAAGTAAAGTGAAAATGACTAGCTTACCTCTTCCAAAGTTGAGAGGCTTATATAGTTTTTACAAAATACCGGGTATTAGTACCCGGCTTAAAACTGAAAGACATACGATTAACTATTAAACTACGAACAATTAAAACAATAAATATACGGGGTGACCGAGAGTCTTTTACTCATAATCAAACATCTCCCCCCCTAAGGGAAGGTCACGCCTTGAAAACACTAGACTTTAAGCTCTTACAGCTTGCAGTCTTTTGATTCTTCAATGTCATCTAGTACTTTGTTGTATGTGAATCTTTATTTAACAATTTGAGCTTGTTCACTTTGACTTGTTTTGATTTGATCATGACTTTTCTTGATCATCAGCAAACTTAATCACCGACATAACTAGTAATTTAGTGCCATCTTATGCACTTGTTAAGAAGAATATGATAACAGAGTTTTGCGGAAGCTTTGACACCTTTATGAGATCTTACATAACTTCATAACAAGTGTAGGTCGTGTCTGAGTGTTAGGTTATGAACTTGACTCTGCTGGTACAGGGTATTTCCATCTCCATCTTTAAATGTTCCTGTAATAAAACAATTAGCAATAAAGAGAAAATTAATTTGAAAAATCAATTGATGTGATAATTAAGAAAGTTTGTAACACATCAGAGTTTTTATGGTTCTCAAAAGTTCCAATAACCGATCAATTTATATACTGGAACAAGTTTGATTCATGTAGAATCGCACCATCGTTTCTTTCCAGATGACACAAGTTTGATTCTTGTAGAAGATTCCGCAGCAATTCCACCTACCTAGCATCTTGTTTGATTTTAGCTCAAGGGCAAGGATTCCAACTTCATTTGTGAATACCTTCGTATCACTCGGATGTTCTGGCAATATCACAAGGTATAATGCGTAGGCCTCTTAAAGATAACCTTGTTTCCACAGTGTGTAGAGAAATAAACAGCAGGGACTGATTTTGCAATTTATCTAAACTCTCTTTTATCTCTTTAGTTATAAATCAAAAGGACCATTCCTGCCAATTTCTAAAACCTAAGTTATAACTAGAATTTCGGCTCAAATAAAATGAAAAGAGATAGAAAGAAGAGGGACCAATGTTGCATCTTTTCCAAACCTTCCATTTAAACCTGCTAACCATAAACACTGTGCATCCCGTACCCGCCAAAAATCAAACCCACCTCTCCCCACTGTTTCAGCCCCAAACCACCTCTCAAGTACCTCCCACAGCTCACCCTCACCTTTCCCCACTCAACCCTACCCCTATATCCCTTTCCCTAGCAAGTTCACTCAACCCGAAGTACCCCCATCAATGGCTGAGATTATATACAAGGCCAAGGAAGGCTAGGATTGCCTTGAAGCAATTGTACTCTTACAACCAGCTTGTCCCAAGACAAAGAGAGGAAATGGACTAGTATAAAAGAGCCAAGAACAAGCCGAACACATCATCTTGTTTTTTTTACTTTCTTAGCTTAAATTTTAACTAAGTTTGCTTAAAAAATTATTGTATTCAGTTTCCTTTTAAGTTCTTGTTGTAATCCTTTAAGTTCTAATAAAAAATTTGTGAGTTCTAAAAAAATTGCATTTGTCAAAATTCCAAGTATAATTTAAGTCACTTAATTCTGTTTAAATCATTTAAAGATATGTTAGTAAGTTATTAAACCTCATTTATAAGTAATTATCTTAGCCTTTACTTCATTAAAAAGGGCTAAAAGGCCGAATTAAGAAATTAAGGGGGTGTTTGGTTCAGACCTAAAATGGGTCATATGGGTGTTGGTTATGGGTCAAGTGCACTCAGCCACTTTTGGCTGAGTGTGTAGGTTTAATCAAGCCACTTAAACCCCCATTTTTAGTTTTAAAATCAATTTTTAAGTATTTTCTATTTTCTGTCAAATTTTCTTTAAGCTAATTTGAGCTTAAGAGCTTAAGCTGTTTAAGCAGCTTAAGCACACCCTCTTGTGCTCATTTTAGTTGTTTCTAGCCATTTACCCAAGCCCATGTTCTGTCTCTTTTACTTTGACCAAGTAACTTGCCAAAGTGTATGCATGTGTTTTTTTTGAAAACCCTCAAGTTTAAGCCCCATTACCAGCAGGTTTAAGCTTATCATATTAGCTCAAATTTTGGAAATAAGCTCACTTACCACCTTTTGACATCTGTCTTTGTTTGGTTTTAACTAAAAAGTTCATTTGAGCTTATTGCAATAAGCTCAAAAAGCCTCCCTAGCCACTGCATGTTTTCCCCTGGTGCTGAGCACCAAATCTAGCCCCCTTGTTCTAGCTTATTTGCCATTAAGCCATAGGACATTAGTGCTTTTTAACATAGCTTATAGGTAGGCCTTTTAGGTTTAGCAGCTTAAATCTCTTAGTTAGCTTCTTAGTATAGCTTATTTAGTGCTTAAAAGTCCACTATTTCTGTTTTATTTTTATAAACTGTTAAACTAGCTTATTTAAATTTCAGCTTAACTTAGGGCTTATTTAGTGACCATAGCTTATCATTAGGCCACCCTTGCCCTAGTAATTTATTCCTATAGTTTCTTAGCTTATTGTGTAGCTTAAATCAGAAAAAGAAAAAGAAAATAAGCCCATAAGCTTTTAAGCATTCTGTCCTAAAGAGCTTAATTTTCTGGCTTATTCCCTAGGATTTAGACAAAGTGCTTATTACAAAAAATGTTCCTCTTAAGCCCCTGAATAAGTTTGCTTTTTTAGGTTTTGGCTAATAAGCACTTTGGACCCACCTTGCAATCGGGGTCCACTTCAGGGACCATTTGTGTAATTTTGTCTTTTCTTGTTAACATTGTTAGTCCCTGTGGTTAGTTAGCCTGTTACCCCGTTTGTCCTTGTTTCCATTACACTGTGTACGCTCCTCTAGTTTAAACAGCTGTTATCTTTAGTTAATTATGTAATTTAAATTAGGGTTACAATATTAAATTAGTTTATATTACTTTATTTAAAACAGTAAAATTTGGGATTTTTAATATTTTTAGATTTGTTTGACTTTTTCTTTATTTTAATTGTGTGATTTTTTCAGATTTCTTTATCGTTTATATTTTCCTGACTTTTTTTGTATATTAATTAGTTTTAATTTAGTTTTTAATCTTAAGAAAATTCATAAAATCCAATAATTCATAAAAAAAAATATTTTTCTTTTTTACAAAATTTTGTCTTTGGTCATAGGTGTCTAGGAGAAATATAAAATTTAGCTATAGGCTTAACTTTTTTTAAATTTCAGTTTTAGACCCGTTGTTTTACCGGCGTTCTTTCTTATGCGTTTTACCGTTGCTTTTCGTTTAGCATTCAACGGAGCCTAGACCGTTTTAGTTCTAGTTTTCTTTATTTTTCAAGTTAAGTTAATTAGAATTTAATTTTGATTTTTAATTTAATTTAGCATTTATTTTTCTTAATTTTTAATATTTAGGGTTCCCGATACCTTATTCTGTTCCCCGTATTTAATTTAGATTTAATTTTAGGATTTCCTTATACCTAATTTTGTTTCCCGTAGATTAAATTAGATTTTATTTAATTAATTTTAGTTGTAATTATATCAGTGTTCATATCATATATTCTCCATCAGTCAATTTCTCATCAAACCAGGATAACTATCAATTGCAGCCTCGTTGGAATACGACCGGAATATCTTCTCTGGCTGTAAGGTACATTAGGGAGCCAACCATTCCTCTAAATCAAGTTTGGTCAACTGGAATCCCCATGAGATCCTCGTCCAGTTTCAATCGATCCACCATTGGTGTATCGACAGGGTCAGAGAGATCCATTCCATATTTCTTTAAGGTTTCGAGAGCATATTTTGCTTGGTTAATAAAGATGCCTCTGGGACTTTGAGAAACTTGTAGTCCTAAGAAAAACGACATTTGTCCCATCATTGACATCTGAAATTTGGAGCTCATTTCTTTGGAAAATATGTGACACGCATTATGATCTGTTGAGGCAAAAATGATGTCATCTACGTATATTTGAACAAGTAGAATATGTTTACCTGATTTGCGTGTGAATAACGTTAGATCCACGACACCCTTGAAGAAATTGTTGGCCAAAAGGAACTTTGATAGTGTGTCATACCACACCCTTGGTGCCTGCTTTAGCCCATAAAGAGCCTTCTTCAGACGATAAACGTGAGTAGGATTATCCTGGTCTTCAAATCCTTCAGGCTGACTGACAAAGACTTCTTCTTGAAGATCACCATTCAGAAAAGCAGTTTTGACATCCATCTGGTAGATGATCATATTCTTGGTTGCTGCATTGGCAATGAATATTCTGATGGCCTCTATCCGTGCAACTGGAGCAAACGATTCTTCAAAATCAATACCTTCCTCCTGACGATATCCCTTTGCAACTAACCGAGCTTTGTTTTTCAGTACATCACCATATTCATCAAGCTTCACTTTGTAGATCCACTTGAGAGCGATAACCATAACATAGATTGGGCGAGGTACTAATTCCCATACTTCAAGTCGATCAAATTCGTGAATTTCATCTTGCATGGCTTGAAACCAGCAGTCTTCTATCACGGCCATTTTGAAGTTCTTGGGTTCGACTTTGGACAGTTCAGTATGGAAACAGCACCACAAAGCATCGGATGCTAACTGTTTTCTGGTAGATACAGGACGAGAGGGATTGCCAACGATATTATCAAGAGGGTGATCTTTGGTCCATCTTCTGAGATGATCTGGTGGTTGAGTAACTTGGTTGGGTTCCGCTGAATTAACATTCCCAGATGATGACTGTGTCGAACCAGGTTCTCCAGTAACAGGGTTAAATGAAGGATGTAGAGCATCGTGAGTGATTGGGGAGTCTTCGAGAGTGGGTTCTTCTGCAATACCTTGATGTCGGACTGGATGATGCATATCTGATGTTGACGATGAAGCACTTGTTGATGGTGCGTCTTGAGCAATTGTTGTAGACAAAGGTGTACCAGGTGGAACAACTTGAGCGTTAACTGCAGTAGCAGAAGGTACTGGTTCATTGACTCGAGATTGTTCAACGTATTCATCAAACATTGGTTGAAATAACATCTCCAGCTCTTTATCGGTTGGAGCGAGCCCTGATTCGAGTTGTCCAGGGGTCATAATGATAGGCTCGGGTCCTGAACTCATGCGTACAGGAGCCATTGTCGGATGCATCTCATCGAATGTGACGTGAATTGTTTCCATTAATCGACGAGTTCTCTTGTTGTAGATTCTATAGCCCTTCCTGCTAGGAGCATACCCAACGAAAATCCTAATGTCAGCTTTGGCTTGAAATTTTCCTAGATCTTCGCTGTCATTTGTAGGATAGCACAGAGCACCAAATACTCGAAAAAATGTAAGATCAGGCTTCTTATCATGTACAAGATCAAAAGGGGTTTTGTTGTGACGAGTATGAATTAGGGATCGGTTCTAGGTGTAACAAGCAGTAGCTATAGCTTCTGCCCATATAAACATCGGTGCTTTTGAGAATATCAGCATTGTACGTGCTACTTCCACAAGTGTACGATTTCGTCTTTCGACAACGCCGTTTTGTTGAGGAGTTCTCGGAACAGACTTTTGATGAAATATGCCCACACCTTCATAGTATTTAGACATAACTTGGTTGACGAATTCTGTTCCATTATCTGTTCGGATGTATCTGACTGTTTTGTTGAGACCAACCTGTATTTGCTTAAGAAAGTTGATGACAAACTCTGGAGTTTCATCCTCCGATCTCAAAAACTTTACCTATGTGAATCTTGAATAATCATCCACGATGACTAAAATGTATTTCTTCCCATTAATACTCTGGACTCTCATTGGACCACACAGATCCATGTGAAGGGTATGAAGAACTTCCATATTTGTGTTTTCAAATTTTGGTTTGTGGGAGAACTTCTTGCTTTTTCCAAGTTGACAGGCTGAGCAAAGATGATCTTTTTCAAACTTCAATCTTGGTAGACCTCTAACCAGATCTTTTCGAGCAAGATCATTGATTGTGCCGAAGTTTAAATGGTTTAAACGACGATGCCACAACCATGATTTAGACTTGGAAGCTTTGGACAACAAGCATATTGGAGAAGACTTCATCATATCATCAATCGATATCGTGTACAAATTGGTGCGACGACTACCTTTAAGTAAGTCTGCACCATTAATATCACGAACAAAGCAAGAATGCTTTCTGAAGGCAACTTCAAGATCAGAATCACAAAATTGCCCTACAGAGAATAGATTATGTCCAAGTCCCTCCACGTAGTATACTCTGGAGATCACACTGTCACCAATAACATAATCTCCATAACCCATGATTGTTCCGAATATCATTCCCGAATCTGACTGACCCGATGAACTTTTCCACAAAGTTCTTGAGCTTTGAACGATTCCCCGTCATATGTTTTGAACAGCCTGAGTCCAGATACCAAAGGATGACCTGTACGACCTGCATTTGAAAACAGTCGAGTGTGGAGAGTTTGGAATTTCAGTTCCCCAATTTTTGTTGGGGTCCTGGTGGTTAGCAGTTATGATAGAACATTGCACAGAAAGCTTAGTTAAAGGGCACAGTACTCCTAAGGCAAATTTCTTTCCTGTGGGTCTCCATTGATAACCACAATTAAGTTTTCCTGAGGTGAATTTCTTTCCTGTGGGTCTCCATTGATAACCAACATTAGCAAATAGTTTACCCGTTGCTTTCCAAACCTGCTTGGTCTTGTTCAAACTGTTATCAGACAGTTTGCCTTTTGGTTGCCAAATCTGCTTGGTCTTGTTCAAACTGTTATCAGACAGTTTGCTTTTTGGTTTCCAAATCGGCTTCCCTTTATTCAAGACAATTTTAACAGTGGGGGTAGCATTCACAGAGCTCAAAATATTAACAACACACATTTCATGATTTGCAGAATTCAAACGTTTGTTACACGTTTTGCACACAGATTCAGAATTCGAATTAATTACAACATGCTTAGAGCTAATGCTAGAATCAACTCGATTCACTTTTGTCCAAACAGACTTATTTGTGCTAGGGTGGTCTTCTACTTTCTTGTCATTCACACTCTTAGGCTGGCGGTCTATTGTGCTTGGTAAATTTTACTTTAGGTTTGATCCGCTTGCACAAGTGAAACTGCTTACTCCTGTAGAAGGAATCACCTGGACATTAGACGGTTGAACTGTCTGGTGCACTTCGTGTTTCTGTGTGTTGCTAGATGAAGTTCTTGTTATCTCTTTCACTGAAACTTTTTGGGCAAGTGCCAATCACATATTCTAACAATTCCTGAGATAGCTTAGTGTATTGGCAAGCATAGTTAAGTGCATTATCCAGTGGTTTAACTACTCTAGCTTCCTCTACAATCTCCCTAACTGTTTCTACACTCTCCTTAAGATGGCTGATATAGTTTAAATGAGCACTCCTATTGTTCTTAAGGGGATGAGGGATGGGTTTAACATCAATGGCATACATGCCAGGCGCAAGAACTTTTGGTTTGACAGAGCTTCTAGTGGCAACTTTCAAATTGCCTTCTAACTGAGCCTTAAGATCCTCAATCTGTGTCAACAAGGAAGATGTCTTTGCATTAGTGCTAGTGCGCGTGATCTTAATAGACTCAAACATTTCCTTGTAATGCTGCTTAACCTTTTCTATTTCTGCTCTTAAACGTTCATTTTGTTCAAGAAGATCAGTGACATCGTTAGCATTATAAGGCTCACAACTTCGGTCATTCACATTAGAGACTAGAACTTTCAAGTCTCTAATCACGTTGTCCTTTTCTTGAATCTGATGTTCCAGATTCTTGATCTTAAAGAATGAGTTAAAATCAGGAGCTTCCTGTGATGCTTGTGATTTTTTATTATCAAAACTTTCTTGAAGATGTTGATACTTTAATTGCAAATTTAGGCATTCCCCTTCAAGTTTTGAAATAAGTTTTGACTCATCATGAACTTTAGACATGTCAGCTTCAAGATCTAGACAACGTGATTTTTCCACATCATACAGCAGTTGAGTCGACAAACAATTAACAATCAGATTCTCATTTTCAATGAGAAGGTTTTTGTATTTTCATTTCAGCACTTTGCTTGTCCTACAGTATTCTTGTCCACTTTCGTATTTCATTTGATCAAAAATTTTTTTCCATTTCTTTAACTTCTTTAAAGAGGCTTTTTGAACTCCAATAAAAGTGTTCTTTAAGAGTTTTGTATTATGGAATAACTTCGTGAGGTATTAAAACATCTTGTAGTTTGCTCAAAACCTCCTTTCCACTTGTAAGACCTGTTGGTGTGATTCTAGTTTTAGCTAGTTTTGTTCATATTCCGTAAATAAGTTGTGTGAGTACATAAAGATTAATTTTCACCCGACTTTTAGTTGGAAGAATTCTGGGGACAAGCTTGACAGGAGTATTGGGTGGATACACTGTCAATGCTGAAATTGGTTTTGGAGTTAAGGTCTCAGCCTTTTTCCTGTTGTTGTCATCTATGGACAAAATATCTGTTCTGGGGTCAGAATTTCTTTGGGAGCCGTTAGGTTGCAAGAAAGTTCATCTTTCGAGTAATCCAGACGGGGGGGGGGGGGGGGGCATTCCTAACTTTATTTTTCCACACATAGAGGGTTTGCATTTTTACAGCATTTTAATTCTATGTTATCTCAGTCTAAACTCAAGCGTATCTCCTGAGTATGTATGAAGTGGGTGTATGATTGGTAGTGACAAGTACATGACCATTATAGAGGGCTGGTTGAACTTACTTCGCACGCGTGAGACATAAGGGATTTTTGTAGCCTATCGCCACCTTGTTCTTTTCATCATAAACGAATTTGGTTTACACTATCATGTGAAAAGTTTGTACAGAGGGATCTTGTTTGTATATCTATCTTCAACCTTTTTCTTTCGCCTTTTAATGTCTAATAACTCTTCAAGGAATTTTGTCTTTTTTTGTTTAAAATCCTTTTTCAAATGATGATAGCTCTTCCTCATTATTCTTATGATGGTTTAAGAGTAGAACGAAGTTGCACATTGTGCAGAATGAAGTTCCGATTTTAATGTGTTTCTTTCGTTTTCGGTCAGAGATATTTATTTCATTTGGTTCATCAATCTTTCGATTCTCTATCAGTTAATTCAACTTAGGCCCGTTGTTCATACACCCGACCAGTTCCTTATATCTCGCAAGTTCAGGAGTCAATGTGTCATTAATACTTTAAAACCTGCTATTGTTGACATACTTTGGACACCATGTTCTGTTTCATCGAGAATTGACATCAATGCATCATTTGTACAAGAAGATACATTACTTTGTACAACATGTTCTGCGTTGTCTTCACATACCGTTTCATACGGAATATATTACTATTCAATAGTATATCAGCTCAGAGTCAACAACGTTAGTTGTGTTGCAATCGCTTTGCATCTTCGTATGTACTTCAGATACCCATCCATATGATTTATCAAATGGTATTATGATCTTGTACCTCAAATGGGAGTTATTCGAGTCATATGATGGCCCGGGCTTACGTAGATTGGAATCGTCAAGATGAAAGATTTACCATGAACATGGTCTGTGTGGTGGGAGCCTCATCAACATCAGAGTCGAATGCATCGCATTGATCAGCTTCAAAGACATCGTCATCAAAATTGGTGACCTGTTCTCCTGTAAGAAACAACAACTGCTCTTCATCCAGTACAGCACCATTCTCATGAGCATTCATGAGCAGCATCTTGTCTTTGAAGTAGTCTGAATCTCCTGAGGACGGCTTTGGGTTGTGGACATTCTCGTGCTATGTGCCCGATTCCTTTTTGCAGTTGTAACACATAATGGGTTTAGCTTGACAGGATTCCATTGCCATCTCTGTTCTGACCTCCAGCATTCCCAGCTACAACATTTCCTCTTGCATTGTTCCTCTGAAATGGTCTTCCTTGATTATTCGCATTGTATCTACCTCGAACATCCTGAACAACAACGTCTTGAACTGTAGCATTGTTCCTTGCGTTTGAGGAAGTTCGGAGTTGATTGTTCGTTTGAGGAAGATGTGTTTTGAATGATTGATTGAGGAGGGAAAGTGTGTTGGTTAGGCTTTCAATCAAGTTATCCGTTGAAGTGCTTCCTGTGTCCATTTGACAGTTATCAACAATTGATGGTTGATTTGAGGATTGTGGAGACTCAGATGATTGTGTTGGATACTTCTGATTTGATGCATTTAGGACCACTCAGTGCCAATTGGGGTCATCAGTAGGTTGATATGATCCTTTTCCATCAGTCTTGCTGTTCTATTTGCATGTACCTCATGTTTGCTTCAAGTAGGCATACAATGATCAAAGTTAGCACTTTCAAACCTCTGTTTAGTTTGACTTCAGTTATGAATCTGCTCCATTCAGGTAACATGTTGTTCACAAATTTAGAGTTAAGCTGCATTCTGGACATGGTCATCTTGATGTTTCTCATGTCGTTAATGAGCTTCGAAAACCTAACATAGTATCCTTGAATGGTTTCTCCTTTGATTTGACGGAAGTGTTCAAATTCATCGTATAACTGAGATTCCCTGTCATCCTTTGTTAACTCAGAACCTTCCAGAATCATCTTCACGTTTTCCCAAATGTCTTTGGCGTCAGTATAGTGATTGATGAGTGAGTAGATGTCCTTTGGTATACCTTGAAGTAGGATATTGGTTGCACGAATGTCAGCTTTATACCTTTCCTTTTCTTCAGCTGAAAGGTCGTTAAGGACTCTAGCACGTACTGGACCTTGTTGAACTGCACCCTCAGTTCCTCCAGCAATAACATCTGAGACTGTTCCCATATGAAATGGTCCTTCATTAATGGACTTCATAATATTCTCTCCATTATCCTTTCCTAGACAGTACAGACGTATACGTTGTTGCCAAGATTCAAAGTCTGTTCTGTCAAGCATTGGTGGGCGTGTATCGGAACCGGCATACCAAATATCTTCTGACATATTAGACACCTTGATGTATTGGTTATGAATGCAATTAACGTTCACGGGATTTTACAAGTCTAAGATTTAAACCGATAAGAAGTTTACCGGGATTTTACAAAATCAATAGAAAAACCGTAAATGAATAATTGGTTGTGATATTTGGTTTGTTGATTTGTTTGAAATTTGACGCAGTTGGATAATAAAAAATAAATTTTACCCTATTACCAAAATCTAAATTTGGTGTAAAAATGAGCTAAAAAGGCTAAAGAAAAAATTATATTTTACTTAATTTTTCCCGCCAAAAAGTGTCGCTAAAAAGGTGTCGACCGAAATAATTTTTACCCTATTACCAAAATTTGAATTTGACGTAAAAATAAGTTAAAAAGGCTATAGAAAAAAGATTACAAATTACTTAAATTTTTCGCCAAAAAGTGTCGCTAAAAGGGGTGTCGTCTGGATACTTTTTTTTTTTTTAAATCAAACCGCTGCGTATATGTTTCTATCAAACCGCCGCTTTGAAATCAACCAAACCGCCTCCTATTGATTGAGCAAACCGCCGTGGTTTTGAAGTAACTCGCTGCCTAGTTTTGTTAACTCGCTGGATCAATAAAATAATCAACTCGCCGTGAGCAACTCGCCGTTTAGCAACTCGCCGTTTAGCAACTCGCCGTTTAGCAACTCGCCGTTTAGCAACTCGCCGTTTAGCAACTCGCCGTTTAGCAACTCGCCGTTTAGCAACTCGCCGTTTAGCAACTCGCCGTTTAGCAACTCGCCGTTTAGCAAACCGCCGTTTAGCAAACCGCCGTTTAGCAACTCGCTGAATTAAAATAAGCAAACCGCTGCTAAACCTATTGACAACTCGCCGGCTATGTGAGCAACTCGCCTTTGACCAGCAACTCGCCTTTGACTTTTCCCTAAAAAGTGGATCGTGTCCCTTATCTGACCAAACGCCCATGATGCAACTCATGCTCCGATTTTTGCATATTCAGTCCCAATGAGCTTAGATTCTACGAAAATAAAGCTTGTACCATGTAATACTATGTGGTGTTATATCAAGTTTTAAAACCACACTTAACTTCGTTATTTCTTTGAGAATCGTCACATAATTGAAGCAACCCTCCACGAAGAAAACATAAGCTTTAAAAGTTATAATTCGAACTAGGAGCTAGTATTAGCCCGAAATTTGTAACACTCTAACCTTTTGTGTGTTAGGAAAAGATGAGAGTAAGATTAACAAACAATAAGCCCAAAATCAAGTGAGCAGTGGTTTTTTTTCTCAAAATAAAGCCACGAAATTTGATAAATAATATTTTTTTTAACCCACACTAAATCAAACACGAATCCACCATGGCTTCTAGATACCAATTGTTGGATCGATTTTAAATCATAACACGGGTGATGATCGAGTGGTTTAGCTAGTTTCTAGTGTTGAGAAACACAAGAGAGTGATTCTAGAGAGATGAGAGAGATGGACGTTATGTGTTTCTATGAAATGAACTATTGATAGTTGCCTTTTCCAAAGTTGGAAGCGGCTTTTATATATAGTTCTTACAATATACCGGGTATTAGTACCGATTAATACCGAAAAACGTACTGATTAAACTATTTTAAATACGAACTATTTTAAACAAAAATAACGGGTGACCGAGTCTTTTAATCATATTAACAACAAGTGTGGTTACATTACTAAGGTACCTACAAAGCTTGTCAACCTACACTTACTTGATTACCTACCAACATACTGTCCTTCTTGCAAACGCAGATGCCTCGTCGCTCATCTTCTCGCTGTGGATGTTTATTCATATGTCAAGATCTTTGTTACAAACCTCAGCCCTATCTTTGTATTTTTATTTCTTGTGCAAAATGCATTAAAAATAGCTTTCTCTACACAAATAAAAATATTTGACTTTAGTTTCAAGCACACTATTCAATATTATTATATTTTATGTGTTAAAGAAGTGACTTTCAAGCAGATATATCATATGGATATTATACAACAACTAACCTTTTTAATTACTCACCAAGAGATGACAACCTTGCTTGTATTTTAGTTTCAAGCACATTATCATATATGATAAATTTTAATGTTAAAGAATTTAACTTTCAAGCAAATTATCATATATGATATTATACACAAAATTAACTTTTAATTACTCACAAGAGATCACAAACTCTTTGTAATTTATTTTCAAGCACATTATCATATATGATATATTATAAATGCTTAAAACCTAATTTATATCATATATGATATATTACATAAGTTTTTACACTTTGTTCAAGTAACTTATCATATATGATTTTTCACTAACAGGTCATCCTATATCTGTTCAACGTAGATTAAGCCACAAAACCTGAAAATTCATAAAAATAAGCTAATAAGGTAGCTTATAATTCAACATAATAAATTCAGATGATGATAATTCATAAGCTTATTCACATCAATCACCTAATAAGTTAACTTATCATTCAACACGATAAATTCACATAATTCGTCAAATAAGCTGAATTTATCAGATGATGATAAATTCATATGCTTAATCACATCAAATAAGCTAAAAAAGAATAAATTTATAAGCTAAAAAAAGCGATCATCTTATTCACATCAAAACTAAATTCATAGATAAATTCACATCAAATAAGCTAAAAAAGGATAAGCTGAATTATAAGCTTATTCACATCAAACAAACTAAAAAAAAGATAAATAAAAACAGATCGGATGAACTTTACCTGATGTTAAGGAACTGAAGAAGCAAATAATCGGTTAACGAAAGAGATGATCGATCGATTAAATGTTCGTGATGATAGATTCAGATCTGATGTGTTTATGTGTGTTTTTAGTGTGTGTTATTGTGATGAGGATAGAGTGAGATAGATCTTAATAAGCGGGGTATGTGAGAATGGGTTGGAGGGTATGGGGTGGTTGGGGGGGGGGGGTTAAATGACAACATGCCTTTGTTTTTTTTTTATTATTTTTCTTTTTTGTTAATAAGTGGGTTTTAATCTCAGCCCTTAGATCTTTTTGAATGAATGAGTTAGATTGGTCTCCCAATATCCAAAAAAGGGAGGATTTCTAATATAACCTCTCTCTATTACTTTTGTACAAAATAAGCGTGATTATTTGCTAATCTATGATAACTTGAAAATTTAACAGCTAATAGATTATCGATCAGATCTTAACATCACAAATTAAATTTTGATTTACATAGTACATATTATAGAGTGTAATGAATCTTATATAACAATGTAGCTTATTTTACCATCCAAAAATGACACGAAGTATGTTTTAATCACGATAAACACAAGAACTTTCAGAAATTTGTTTGATCGTTACCCGGTGGTCTATATGAAAGGGCAATGTGAACGATTACAGTGAGTACGTTACCGATTTGAGCCATGTATCAACGATTGACTAATACTCGTAACACGAATGTCATTATACTAAAAATGGAGCCCCTAAAGCAAGGGGAAACTTAGATTCAACCCGACTGACGTGCACTTTCATAACGTATTATTATCTGCCCAATTTTTATATTGTTTTTATTTTTGCAATCTATTTGAATTTCGAGTTGGCAGAAGACACGAAATTTATAAGTAAAGAGGTGGAGAATGAAAAGTAAGGAAATTAATGATATGGTGAGGTAATATAACGTATGGTTTATTTGGGGCAAATCGCATAAAAAGGTACTCATCTTAGGTTCAATGTCAATTAAAGTTACTCATATTTTTTTCTTCTCAATGTAAGGTATCGATCTTTTTTTTTTTGCAAAGTTAGTATTTTAACAGGTTTTTCGGTTACATTTTTAACGATCGTTATTTTATTATTGCATCGTTAGTCTTTTATATTATTTTGTTAAAAAAAGTATTTTCTTTCTACTTATTTTTAAAACTTATACATGTTTTATACACACATTTTTTACACGTTTTTATACACACATTTTTTACACGTTTTTATACACATTTTTATACACACATTTTTATACACATATTTTTATACACATATTTTTTTACACGTTTTTCTACATGATTTTATCCACGGTTTTATACACACATTTTTATACACATTTTTATAGATACATTTTATACACACATTTTTATACACATATTTTTATACACGTTTTTACACACAATTTTATCTACGTTTTTTAAAAAAGTGCATAAAAATGTGTCTGTAAAAACGTGTATAAAAATGCATGTATAAAATCGTGGATAAAAGCATGTAGAAAAATGTGTATAGAAATGTGTGCATAAAAACGTGTATAAAAATGTGTGTATAAAAACGTGCATAAAAATGTGTGTATAAAAATATTTATAAAACTATGTATAAAAACGTGTAAAAAATGTGTGTATAAAAACGTGTAAAAAATGTGTGTATAAAACGTGTATAATTTTTAAAAATAAGTAGAAAATATATTTTTTTAACAAAATCATATAAAGGACTAACGATGCAATAATAAAATAACGATCGTTAGAAATGTAACCGAAAAACCTGTTAATTGTCTAACGTTGCAACAAAAAAAAGATCGATACCTTAAATTGAGAAAAAAAATGAGTACATTTAATTGACATTAAACCTAAGATGGGTACCCTTTTATGCGATTTGCCCGTTTATTTGTTATAAAGTAAATAATGGATGGTGGACATAGCACAAGTAAAATAACTAAATTGTAACACCCCCAAATCTTGGTTGCAGCGGAATGTTGAATATCCGAGGGCGTTACTTCATAGATCAATAGCACAAGATATGAGAACGACCACTAAACGTGTCGTTTTAAAAAGATACATTGGATTAACAAAATACTTGTTCATTACATAAGCTCATGGCTTCAAATTGTTCAACAATATAAGTAAAGATTTCGGTTTATAACAAATGTTCCCAAAATGTAATACGCCCCAAATCTTTAGTACTGACTCTTCCAAAGAGTAACCCCCAATGTATCTTGGCACCTCGTGCCTTATTGACCTGAGAAAACATGCTTAAAACGTCAACATAAAGTTGGTGAAATTCATAGGTTTATGTAAATCAATAGTAGGACCGCAAGATTTCCAAGTGTATGATTAAGGCAACCAGGATGCAAACATCATAAAAAGTAATTACGGTTTCCTAAGCTCATGACACCGAAGCTCGACGTATATGGATGCAATAAATTGCCAATAAATGCCCCTGAATGATGTTCTAACCCGCAACATCCCAAATCCGACATGGTATACGTTTGTTGTCCGGCAGACCGGCACAGTGAGCGCTACTCACCCAAACGGGGACGTCAATCCCAAATAGATCTATTTATAACATTCGCGCTCGCAATCTAGCAATTGACAGTTCATGATAAAAGGGCTCAGTGGGTTATCGCTACTTAGGCAAACACGTAATCATAGTATAAATGTACACTTGCGTCCAATTTGTAAAACAAAGCATGTTCTCACCCCAACGATGTAAATCATTTAAATAATTATAAAACATGGGGCTATGAACTCACCTTAGTAAATAGTCATCTGAAAATGATAATATATCCAAGTACGGCAAATGAATCACACCGTTAAATACCTAAGTAATACGCAGTTCTTAGTTACGAGTTTAGGTAATGACTTAATGTTATAAAACTACAATATCTTATTAGTTATAATAATATATGTTATCACTTGTGTGGTGGTGCAAATGTTTATTGAACTTGTATTAACTTGATGGCTCTTGGGAAGGTATACATCACACACGTTCCCAGTTTATGTATAAACGTTATTAATAAAAATTTATATTTATTAAGTCGTGCTTTCATTTGTATAATATACCGATCATTTTATATTTGTTCCGAGGTTGTCAAGTGTTTATAAAAATCATTTTTGTTTTCTAAAATTCCCTTAGGTTTCCTATATTTACCAAACAGCCCCTATGTTTATGGAAATAGGATAATTACATTTTAAACCCTTAAGTTTCCAACGTTACACTTTTAGTCCTTCAACTTTTCAAAATTACATTTTAAGTCCTTATATGTTCTAATAGTCCCTAAAGTTTCAAAAATGTCAAAAATAGTCCCTTAACTTCTAAAACAGTGAGATGACACTTTTGACCCTCAAGTTTACAAAGTTACACATTTAGTCCCTTAACTAGTAAAGATTGCATTTTAAACCCAATTAAGATCTACCAAGTGACAATAGGTTTTATTAACTTCGATAAGCTACATAAGCTGTTGGTAGCTTATAAATAAGCTCGGATGAGTTTATTAGGGCTTATTGGGCTTTTCGGCCGAATACCCTTAACCCGAATGATTTTGAAAAGTCCATTTAGGGTTTCAATATAGGATCCAACTTATTTTCTTAACCAATTAAGCACTTATGGAATATGTTTAAGCTGTTTTTACTTTGTGGCTTATCCAATAAGCAAATAAGCCCCGGTAATGGGCTTTTGGGCCCATTACGAGTCCATGTAGTGTTTTAAGGGTTTGGGCTTGGTTCATTAAGGTCCAATAACTTCCCTAGGTTAGGGAATTCTAGGGTCTATACGAGTTCAATAAGCACCTAGGTTTCTTAATAAGCCCGAGGGTGCTTATTAATAAGCTGTGGGCCCGCCTAGCTGGCTTATTGGGCCTGTTTGGATTTAATGGGCTCGTTCGTGGTCCATTAAGGCTTCCTTTGTATTTCGTGTATCACAAATAAGTTTAAGAACTTTATATGTTTTTGATAAGCTCAAGTGAGCTTATAAATAAGCCACGGCCTTGACCAAGTGACTGTTGGGCCTATACGCGGCCATGCTTGGGTCCAACGAGATCATATGTGGCCCGTGAACTTTCTTAGGTTTCTTTGGGTCTCGATAACATAGTATTAACCAACGTATGCTTATTTAACGTGTATAAAGGTCGCGGTTATTCCATGCATACGTTTAAATGTTTTGAATACTCCTTCCCAAGCCAAAGTGTCACGTTTACTTGAATAGTTTACGTGTAGTTTCGTTTGTTTCGAGTGTAAGAGTTTGTATCCACTTTGGTTTCTTTACTCGATGATAAATGAACACGTCTAGTCATATTCGATCACTTGTACATATTTTTATCACCACACAAGGTCGTATATACGTATAAGCATTGCGTATAACAAGTATGTCTTGTATTTACTATGCATGAGCTCACGTTAGCGTATTGCTCATACGTTAACGTGACATATTGACTAGAACTCAAGGAAAACATTTAAAATACGAATGATATAAGTTTAAATCGTGACTTACAAAAGGTCCTAGGGCTTTGTTTCAAGTGTACGCGAGCAAAATGTGAAACCAGGTGGTATTATACACAACTAAAATAATAAAACCAAAGCTCTAAGCTTAGGTATCACCATAGTCTTGGCTCGTAAACTTCTTGTGAACTTGTATGAAGATCCTAGTAGTGGTTGTGGGTTCGAATGAAATAAAAGGAGGTGTTTGTTTGCGGTTTGTGACCCGAACAAGAGAGGCAAGTATATGTTTTAGTTGTTTGAGTGTTTGTGAGTTGTAAGAGTGTTAGATGGTAAGTATACATGGGTATTTATAGGCAAAGTATCTAGTTACACTTCCCTAGCCCCAAACAAACCAAAACCGGCCTTAGGCTTAGTGGTTTTCATAGTTTCTAGTTAATCACACATTGTTTTGTTAAAACAACTCAAGTACCTTTCTTAATTACACAATATTTGTACAAGATTACCTAAGATTTGGAAAATCTTAAGGTTTGTGTACTCATGTGTGTTATGCCGCGGGTATCCAAGAGAAAAGGGGCAAGAAAAGTTGTTATCCAATGTGTAATAGCTTAACTAGGAAACATTAAGGACAAGCTTTAATTAAGCTTAGATGTACATGTACTTTAGGGATCATTAGAAGATTTCTAGGTAATTTGTCCTCAATATTCGGCCCTAGTGGAGAATTAACACAAGAATTGATTTAATTTTGTGTTTAAGGTTTAAAAATGGGTATTGGTTTGAGTCTAGGTAAGTCTAGGTATTTCCGGGGTGTGTCCAAATGTATTTTATTGCGAGACGTAAGCCTTTTACGTGACCAATAAAAAATAAAATACGCAAAGTTAATAATTATCTTCTTAATAACTATATAACACTTGTTTGACGTAAACCTTAATTTATTTGGTGACCGTTTACGTTAAATGATTATTTCTAGTCTACGCGATTTAGCTTAAAAGTTAAATTAAAAGTAAACGCGTATTGGACCAAAATAAATAGTGACGAATAATAGGAGTCGTAAAATGACCTGAATTTGAGAAATGTTACATAAATAAGTATATTTTGAAGTTTCATATGGTAAGGTTATCTTAGACCATGTTTATTAGTGATATTAATATAAACGATTGGAAGTATAAAACATTAAATATAACATATTAAAATTTAAAAACTATAATAGTAATATATTCATCCAACCGATCAGTTCATTTTATTATTTTTAAATATTTCAATCAACTTTACAACATGTCATAATATTAATAATCATTTATATTTTTATTTATTTAAAATGAATTTTGCATGTTATAGATAAGAAATAATACTATATGTTCGGTTAGGTTGTTGATAAATGGAAAAAAATTAAGATTGATTGTATAATAAAAATATTTTAATGAGAGATTGGGTTGTTGATAAACATTAGTTTCTCCAGAGTTGTATCGAATAGTTGTGAAAAATTAGCCTATATGAGAAAAGTTCATTTGCATACCAGTTTCTCCTCATATACCAAGGGACAAATCTTCACCATCCATTTGAGTTTGATCTAATGGTGAGGATTAATCTAAGATTTAACTTTTTTAAGGATAACATTAAACTTAAAAACATCACCACCATTTCTTACCTTTGTGTTTTTTAATTTAAAAACACACTTTTCACCTTATTTTTTAAAAAATTCATATTACCGCAAAAAAAACCGTAAATCGTTTAAGATTTATAAATTCCACCATCGGACAAGCATTTAATATATTTAAAATAGAGTAGACTTTTCATATTACTTACGACCAAACTTTTTTTTTGTTTTTTTGTATTTTTTTTTGTTTTTTCTCGTGCAGTATTTTATTTGATATATCACTTGTGATATTACACTAATTTGTAAGTTAGAACACTTCACATGCTTTCGTAAAACGGGTATAAATATTTGTGTGGAACTCCAACTGATTCATCATTTTTGGCATTTAAAAGTACACATCCTTAGCTTGCTAACCATTTATAATTACATTATTTTTTGGACCTCCAAATCAAAATAGTTTATTTATAGAAGTTGGTGAATATCGAATAATTTTATTTTTTATCATCAAACCCTAATTGAAGTATCACATGTGATATAACATATTTGTATGTTCGAACACTCAACATGATGTCTGAAATGAGCATAAGTATTGTTAAATCAATAATTGAATTGTTACATGTTCGACATTAAAAATAATCATCTTTACATTCTAACCATTTATAAACTTAATTTGTGAAAATTTTAATTTAAAACTCTATATAATAAAACTTTGTTTTAACCCTTTTAATTCCTACTAACAGTATATATTATCACAAGTGATAAATAACATTGATTACTTGTTAAGATTTTCAAAAATAATCACAAATTAGTGTCACATTATATTTCTTTATAATGTATGATATTAAATTATATGTGAAATACCCTAACTAATGTACCTTATATTATTTATCACATGAGATTAATTATATATTTATTTATCACGGTGTACTACAATGTCTGGGTAATGAATTGTTAAGCTACGAGTGGGAATCTTAGTTTATAAAGTATTGGTATAGGTTTTAGTGGTTAGGGGTTTAGGGTTTTGTGTATATATTTTAGTGAGTTAGGGGTTTATGGTTTCTAGGGTGTAAAATTTTAAAGTTTAGTATATATATCATTTGTGATATTACACCTTGTGGGTTATAGTGTTTGGTTTTTGGTTTATAGGGTAGTGTCAGGGGTTTTAGTTGTTTTTGTATAGATTTTAAGTTTATGTATATACCACTGTGTATTATACTCTAGTGTTTATGGATTTGGGTTTTTGCATTTAGGGTTTAGTGGTTAGCCTGGTTTTGGGTTTAAGTATAGGATTAGTGGTTAAGGAGGAGGGTGAAGGTTTTTGGCACATGGTTTAGTGGTTGAGTTTAGGGTTTTGGTATATTGGTTTAGTGGTTAGGGGTTTTAGGGTTTTGGTATTATGTTTAGTAGTTAGGTGTTTAGGGTTTATGGTATAGGGTTAGTGGTTATGGTGTTTAGGTTTTGGGTATAAAATTTTAATAGTTAGGGGTTCTAGGGTTTTTAGTTATAGTTTTCAAGTTTTTAGCTATATTTATAATATATATATATTATATATTTATATAATTATATATATATATATATATATATATATATATATATATATATCATTGTGATATTATACATAGTGGTTGGGGTTTAAGGGTTTTTGGTATAAGGTTTAGTGGCTATGGGTTTAGGGTTTTTTGGTATATGGTTTAGTGGTTAGGGGTTTAGGGTTTTTGGTATAGGTTTTAAAGTTTATGTATATATCACTTGTGATATTATACCTAGTGGTTAGGGGTTTATGGGTTTTGGTATAGGGTTTAGTGGTTAAGGGTTTAAGGTTTTGGTATAGATTTTAGACTTTATGTATATATCACTTGTGATATTATATCTAGTGATTAAGGGTTTAGGGTTTTGGTATAGATTTTAGACTTTATGTATATATCACTTATGATATTATAAGGTTTAGTGGTTAAGAGTTTAGGGTTTTGGTATAGATTTTAGACTTTATGTATATATCACTTGTGATATTATGTATATATAACTTGTGATATTATACCACCGACATTGTAATATCACCAGTGATAAATAAATAATAATAGAATCTCATGTGATAAAGCAATATAATGTGAGGCTAATTATGATATTTCACATATGATTAATATCACAGGTGATAAAGCAATATAATGTGACACTAATTTTTGTTATTTTGAAATTTTTAACATGTAATCAATGTTATGTTATCTATCACTTATGATATTATACTGTTAGTAGGAATAAAATGGTTTAAGCTTCTTTAGGCGAATTCTTATTTTGCTCAAAAGCAATGCAAACACTTGTTTTATTTTAAGACTACGTCAAGTTTATATTTTCATAGTTTGTTTCCTTTTTATTCATTTTGGTATTCGTAAGTGACACTTATTTATCTCTTGTGATATAACACTATAAGGAAGATGAAGAATATTTAAATTGTCGTTTTTAGTCACTTAAGAGTGAGATCTCATGTGATAAAGCAATATAATGTGACACTAATTATGGTATTTTACATACTAGTAACATCATATGTGATAAAGCAATAGAATGTAACAC
>BQNB010016563.1:24630-71427 GCA_026074375.1 Tanacetum coccineum | reverse complement strand
ATTAAGGCTAATGACTTAAAAAATCATCCAACTTGATACTTTTTGTCTTTGTGTGTAGCCATCTTTTTTTTCCTATTGTGTCATCAAACTTTCAAAAGTTGATCATTGTATGTATTTTGTGACCATTTTACCCTTACTTTTCCCAAATTTTGAAGGGTAAAATGATAATTTTGCATGAAAAAATAGTCACAAAATACACACAATGATCCACTTTTGATATTTTGATGACAGAATGGGAAAAAAAATTGATGACTACACACAAAGATAAAAAGTGTCAAATTAAATAACTTTTTAAGTCATTAGCCCAAAAAATTATGATGTCAATCAATGCCTTTCAATTGCAAGTCACTTATTTTAGATTAAGAACATATTACAGACTCACTAAAACATAATTGTTGTAGTTTTCTACTTCAAAAATGATATATAGGCATACTTAACGTTTAATATTAAAAACCGATAGTTACATGGAACTACACAAATGCATCTCAAAATCAAAATTATGCTTAAGTTGAAGCGGACGCACATACGATTCGTTGAAGCAGACGCACATACGATTCAGTTGTCATAAAAAGAATTACACTATTATTGAATTAATAAACTGTCAGTAATGATGATTCGAAGTGGTGGTAGCCAGTGACGGAGCCAGAAAATCTTATCGAAGGGGGCGACAAGTGATAAGAATGACTTGACAACGGGAAAATTTTTTTGTAAAATTTAAAATGGGTCGGGTCGGGTTTGATTATTTATTTTTTTAAACGGCGGTTTTATTAATCGGATCGGTTTTGACTAATAATGCGAATTTATTAACTTCATCTTAAATAAGATAAATTTAGATACAAACATGTAGTAACTAAATATAAACATAAGTCAAACTAGCTATAAGCCGCTAATTTTATATCAAAGTGATTAGACTTTTATAAATTTCTTATGTAAATTAGACCTATAAACTTATAAGCCGCTAATTTTGTATCAAAGTGATTGGACTTTTATTAATTTCTTATGTAAATTAGACTTAATAAACTTGTACAATACGGATGTGTTCTATTCTTGTTGATCTGTTAACATAAGTCATTTTTTTAAGAATGAAACTTATACTTAAAATTTGAAGCTTAATTTTATACTAAATCAACAGCATCTTTTTGTAACTCTTATTAAAGCTAGAGGACTATAATGACACATAAAAGCAACAACTGAACATTATATTATAGAGTAATGTTATATCCTCTTAGATAATCCTCCTACTCATCCTTCTACCCACACAATTATACAGCATGTGTCATACACTAAGGGCTTGTTTGTTAAAATTTTCTTTTAAGTCATGTTTAATTAAGAGATGATTTAATGCAGACACTCTTAGTTTTACTACTTAATAATTTCAGTCATATGTCTCTATTAAGTCATAAACAAACAGTTTTTCATATGACTTAATGAATTTACTTTTTTCATATTAAGTCAATTAAGTCGTTTTTAAACACCACCTAATTCTCTCTCTTGATTTAAGTCATTGATCTTTCCACGAGGAGGATTTGTAGACATAAATGGATGGAAAAAATATCATTTTCCTATATTATATCATAACTATAAAAACAAATTAAAATAAAGTATGAATAATTAAATAATATATTTAATGGTGCCCCATTTTCTAAATCCTATTTGGTCTTCATCTTTCTTTTCCATTCTCCAACCGTCCTTCATACTCTTTCTTTACCACCAGACGATTTTCAGAGAAAAAAAACACCTTGAAGTTAGTTTATGGGTTGAGGGTACCATTGATTTTCGCAACCAATATAACCATTTTCCCCACTAATTTAGCCACTCCGGTGAAGCTTTATTGGGGGACTTTCCCCCCACCACCTACAAGGTGGCTCCGCCCCTGGCGGTAGCGGCGATTGATTTTAAATGTAAAACTTAACGGATGATCGTTAAATATTTAACAAAAATACCTAAATTTACTAAAAAAAATAAGTTTGGTGCCCTTTTATGCAAGAAAAAAATTTTGATACCTTGATTGAAAATAACCATTAAGTTTTATACCTTTTTTTGTCATTTGCGCTATATGTAATTACGAAAGTTTATTAACGATATATATTTAATTAATAGTTTATGTTGATATATATTTTAGGCAAATTTTGGGTCTTTGAAATGATATATATGCAATTATAAATTTAAATTATATATATATGCAATTTTAAGCTTTTGCATAGATATATGCAATTCTCCCTAAGTTTTATATAACAAAACAATCTTTGCGAAATCAAAACTTCAAATATCATAAATAAGTCATTTTTTTTAACGGCAAAACTTTTATTAGAAAACTAGCAAGAGGCTAGAAGGATTACATACTAATATACACATGGGGCTTTTAAGCCAAGAAATCCAGTTTAACCGAGACTTAGACCTGCTGTTCATCCATAAAAAGACATTTTGGGACCACATCATCAAATAAGGAATCCGGTTTAGAAGTGGGATCGCTGAAAAGAAGGCGGTTTCTGAACTTCCAAACAAGCCACCACAGCACGTAACAAGATCCTTCAAGAAAAACCTTCAAGAGTTTAGGAAGGCGAATACTAGACAGCCAAGATATCCACTCGTTATAAGAGTGAAAGCTAGAAAAGTCTTGAGCTAACACACCATGTGAAGACAGCGCCACACTTTCTCGACCACTCGAGCTAGAAAAAGAAATATTCGAATCGGAGTTTTTCTAATGCTCGTTGCAAAAGAGGACATAGAATAGCGGAATGTCAATTCCATGAAGAGACATTGTTACATCTTGTAGGCCAGCATCCATAACAAATCCCTCTCCAGGCAGACACATTTATTTTTAGGGGAAGAATCCTTAATCCAACGAGTCGCCGCATCTGCTTTAGGAGAAGAAGATCATACAATATAGGCGGATAGGAAGATTTTGATAGGAAAACTAACCAGCGCCTTCTAAACTCAACTCAACCGATCCTCAATGTTTCGAGAGGACAAGACTACGACTGATTGGCAAGCAAATTAAAGGATTCTTGTTTCTATTCACCCTCTTGTGGAGGAAGGCTCGAAAAGATAATGAGAGATATAAGAGAAGAGAAGCCCCAATGTTTATCTGCCACTCTCTATGGAATTGTGCTCTCTTTCATGAGCATACAAGCCTTGGAAATTTTTCTTTAAAAGGAATACTACCAATCCAAGAATCAGCCCAAAAAGAAGTGTTAACCCCATTACCAATTTTTTTTCGAATAAATTGGAGAAAATCAATACATTTATCTTGAGCGACATTGACTAGCGTTGTAAGGATATCAGACCAGATGGATCGCCCTTTTCGGCTTAACTGTGAGCCCAAATAGCTCCATCGAAACCAAACAAAGCTTTTGATGACCGTCAGACCACAACGACGAGCCATACGAAAAAGAAAGCGCCAAACTAATTTGTATAAAATGAGCAGGTTGATTGCAAAAAAAACTAGAAACACCAATACCCCCATTCTTTTTAGAAGCAAGAGCTTTATTCCAATTAAACCAAGAGGACTTTTCTAGCAAAAAGCTCGTCATGACCATTGATAAAATTCCTTCTAATCGATTCCAGTTTCCTTAAAGGATCTCATGGGAACCTTGAAGATCGACATATGTATAAAGGGATAGAAAAGTGTAGGCATCCGATTTTAAAAGGGTGAGACGGCCCCCAAATGGAAAGAGATTTATCTTCCAATTTAGAATGGAGAGAATGAAACTTCGAAATAAACATCTATCCCACGATTCCAATATAAGACATATTCGCATCAATCTTTAACGCCGAGGTAAATGTAAGGCAATTGTAGAATGAAACAGCCCATCAGGTTTTGCTAGCAGAATTGACCACATTCGACGAAACATCACAAGGACCATCAATTTACTTTTTTGGAGGTTTATTTTAAGACCGAAATCTAAGGAAAAAAACCTTCAAAACATTATGTATGTGTGAATATTACCTATCACTTCCATTCCCAACGAAACCACGTCATCAGCATAGAATAAATGAGAAAGCGTTTAGAGAACCATTGATAGATATACCTCTATTAAAGCCCGGCATTAATGTTCCTCTTAAATGAATAGTGAAGCGCTCATGACTAAGATAAAAAGAAACCGGAGGATAAAAGGTATCGCCCTTGGTTTCAAAACCCTTTGAAAAACATGGAATTTCTTAGTGGGATTACCGGTTAACAAGAACCGAGCCCTTAGCATTATTGAGACATCCACTTATCCAGTTGCGCCATTTCAAACCAAATCCGAATGACTTCAAAGTTTCATCTAAATAGTCCCATTTAAGGGAGTCGAAAGCCTTTTCGAAATCCACCTTAAAAATCATACCTTTAAATTTAGTGTGCTTACACCAGGACATAAGCTCATTAAGGATGAAAGGGCCGTCAAGAATTTGCCGGTTTGCGACAAAAGCGGATTACACATCGTTAATGAGATCGGGAAGCACAAGACATAAACGATTGGCCAAGATTTTAGAGATAATTTTGTAGGTACTTCCAATTAGGCTAATGGGACGAAAATCTTTCACAAATTTGCCATCTTGAATCTTCGGAATGAGAGCAATAAAAGAGAAATTGCATCCTTTAAGGAAGCAACCATTAGCAAAAAACGCTTTGACAGCCTGAATGATGTCATTACCAATGAAAGTCCAGTAGCATTACAAGTTTTGTCTACCTCGTTGTTTATACGGAGTATATGGCTATGTTTGGCACTGAGCGGTGTTGAGCATTTTGGGACGGTGAGCAATGAGCATTTTGATTTTTAGTGTTCGTTTGGCAAAACGAGCGGTGAGCATTTTAATTTTTATTCGTCGAATGAGCGGTGAGTTGTGCTATTTTTTAGGAATGCTAATTATTCAATGCTTGTTTATGAAGTTCTGGCAAAGGAGCGGTGGGCTGTGACAACAACTGCTCACGGCTACCGCTCATTACTATTGCTCACGGCTATCACTATATACTCCGTGATAGGTTGACTAAAATTGAGTGTGATGGACAAGATCAAAATGTATCTTAGAAAGGCACTGGAATACCTCAAATTCCTGAATTGAGTTGAAAATTCAAATTTCATAAGTCAAGTATATATGTTGAGCCGAAAATTCATATTCCACGTACGCGATTTTCTCCTTATCCATACCAGATGACCGTGACGGTTTTTGTTCTTGTTAATGCTCGGTTATCCAAAAGGCCCGACTAACAATTTCTGAGTTTAATTTCATGTCTAATAGATTTATCGTTTGACACATCACGTGCATATTTTCTCACTCGTAACATTATTTTAACACATGTTTTGATTTTGCTGTTAACCATATTGGCATGAGTATCATTTTTCCCAACTAAAATACATTCTTATAATATACAAAGCGTTTTCCAACCAAAATACATTCTCATAGCATACGGAGTATTATGATATATGCCTAATCTCAACAACTTTATTTAAAATCATGTTACTAGTTATCTTTTGAACTCATATTAATTATTAACTTATATACTATAAAGTAGGGGTGGCAATTTCTGACCCGACACGAAACCCGACCTGAAACCGACACGAAAATTAACAGGTTCGGGTTGAGTCTAATAGATTTTGGGTTGGGTTTGGGTCGACCCATCTGACCCGTTTATTAAATAGGTTAGGTTTTGGTTAGGAATAAATTAATCGGGTCGACCCGCCAACCCGTTTAAGATTTTTTTTCTAAAATTAAAAATTATTTATATTTTATTATATGTGTTAAATGGGTTAAACGGGTTGACCCGTAAACCCGTTTAACCTATTTAACCCGTGTAATGTGCCAACTTGTCTATATAAAACGGGTTAAATGGGTCAACCTGAAACCCATTTAACCTATTCAACCCATGTAACCTATTTAACCCGCCAACCCAAGTATATATACGGGTTAAATAGGTCAGGTTCGGGTTATGTGTAAACAGGTTAGGGTTGACATAGCTGACCCGATTATTTAAATGGGTCAGGTTCGGGTTGGGGTTTTCTGACCCACCAACCTGTCAACCCGAACTTTAAAAATACACTGAAGTTTATTTAAAAAGATTGATGAAAAAAAGATTATACTTACAATTTTATTGTTAAGTTGGCGTCTAAACGTTTGCCAAAAATTTCAGTACGAATTAAGTATGTCTTCATTTACCAATGCTCGATGATTCAACTATCAATTATCTTCGAAAAGCAACTAAAAAATTGTTCCGTCGCAACACGCGAGGACCGTTCTTTCTCGTTATAAAACATTATGAACATGAATATTTAGAAAGTATTTAATATGCTTTAACCTCATTAATGTTATCCAAAAATACACATTAACACGTGGAACTGGGCTAACTAATTCTGCTAGGCTAGTGTTTTGGACTGCTTGTGCTAGATTTGTATTAGTTTTTGGTTGGGCCATGTAGGACACATTTTTAAGTAACTAATTGTAGTAGGTAGGGGTGAGCGGAAAAACCGAATAAACCGAAAACCAAAATCGAACCGAACCGAAAATAAATGAACCGAACTAATAACCGAACCGAATTCGCCAAAACCGAACCAAACCGAACTACTAATTCGGTTCTCGGGTTGGATATTGGTTTGGCACTCCGAACCGAAAACCGAATTTATATATATATATATATATATATATATCTATATATATATATTTATATATAATATATTATATATAAATATTAATTATAAAAATATATATATATTTTATATAAACTTAAAAAAAACAATTAAAAATTTATATCCACAAACCAAACATTATAATTAAAACAATTTTTTTTTAACTAAACTTTTTTATATATATATATATATATATACAATTAAAATGTTATCATAATATAAAAAAACACTTTTTATGTTAATAATAAAAAATTTTACTAAAAATCTATTTAATTGTTAATTTTTTCTAAAAAATAGAAAAATTCGGGTTATTCGGGTCAACCCGAGAACCGAACCGAATTCGAATTCGGTTTTCGGTTCGGTTCGGTTGAAATCTAGTTCGGTTCGATTCGGTTTTTGGGTTGACCCAAAAAAAAATTAATCAAACTAACCTAACCGAACTAACAGAATAACCCGATAACCGAACCGATCAACACCCCTAGTAGTAGGGATGTTTATGGTATCTGTTATCACGTTGTTCAGTTTATTCATTTGATTAATTCGGTTAAATTCTTTTTTTTAAACTGAAAATCGAATCGAACCACAATCAAATTGGATTAAACCGAACCGAATAACCGAAAACCAAACTACATAGCTGAAAACCGAACCGAATAACTGAATTACATAATTTTTTAATTTATTATTCATTTATTTATATAGACTTTTAGCATCAAAAAAAATTTCAAGCTTAAAAATTGTTATATTTATACTAGGAAAGAGTTTTAATATTTTTTTATAAATATAAAAAATATATATATATTATATGAATTCGGTCATCGGTTTAGATTGCCAAAACCATAACCGAACCGAAAACCGAATATTTAATTCGGTTCGGTTTAACAAATTCGGTTCGGTTACAAATCGGTTCGATTACAAATTCGGTTCAGTTATTTTCGGTTCGGTCTCGGTTTTCCGTTTTTTCTTTTTCTGTTCATTAGAGCAGCTTAGTCTACAAACTAGCTTATTGGAGTCTAAAGGCAAGGAATGCATAGTTCAAAACATCACATGCATAGTAGACACCAAGCTCCCAAAATGCAAAGGGTGGCGTGGAAAGCCTACATTGCCAATCACCAAATCCATGTCAAGAAGCAGTGACAATGCGCTCCATAGTAGAACGAAGAGCCGCATCAAAAGAAATACCAGGGGAGAGCATGTGCGCATAACAAAATATAGTTTGGATGTTAATACAAATAATGTCTAAAAACGTTATTTATATTTTTCGACCTCAACGTTTTGATAATAACAAAATGTAAAAACATTTACGATAAAATTAAACGTTTACAAATTATTAATCATAAAATTTCATTTCTAAGATTAGTAATCACTTAAGGTATGAACAAACAAATCATTATGCATGATTAGTGATCAAGAAAATATTTTTTTAAGCCTCACTTTTATTTCACAAAAGTGTTTTCATAAAATTTATTATACAAAATATTTTCTAATTAAAAGAAATGTTTTATTAAAAACTTAAAATTTAAAATTCAAATCCCCCCCCCCCCCCAAAACAAGTACAGCTAAGCCAGATAAACCTTCCTCACAAAAGGACATAAATCAAAGCGTCAGTCTAAGGGCGGCCCCCTTAGTGCCTAGGCGGCCCCAGATATATCTGGGACCGCCAGGACCGCCCTCAGCTGATCGTTGGGGAATCCTGGCTATAAATACTGCACTCCATCTTTTAGAAAATCAGACCTCTTAGCATGAATTTTCTCACACTTCTTTCTCTCTCTAAAAACCTTCTTTCTATCACTAAATATCTTGATCACTAACATCTCTTGATCTTGTTTCAAGTGATCTAATCTTTTCTTCTCATCTCATCCCTCTTATTCAAGTGCAAGAGGAGAACACTCGTATTCATCAAGAAACGAAGTGTTAATTAGTGATCTTTCCTCCTTTCTTCTAAGTATCAAACCTCCATTGTAATTATCTTGTGTGTTTGTGTGATTCAGATATTGTATAAATTTGATAGTGTAGATCTAGTGATCGTGTAGATTGGTTCTAGCTAAGATTAGAACTCGACATTTAGTTTAGTGTCAGAAAATAATATAAGTGACGTGAAAACGGTTTTCTCCGCTTGAAGAGAGCTTGTTGACATAGTGAAATCTCGAGTCGGATACTCGGGGAGTGAAGTAGGGCGAAGAAGAGCTTCGTAGCCGAACCACTATAAATCTTGATGTCTCGGTTTAATCGTTCTTTCTTTTATCTCCTTATATTGTTTATATATCTTGTATATTGATTGTGTTGTCATTACAAGTAGATAGATATATTGATTAGTTCATATTATTGATTGATTGAACATTAACTCGAATCTAATAATTTTGGAAGTAAAATTTAAAACGGTAAATAAACTTGTAAACTATTTAACCCCCTCTTCTAGTTTCCACAATTGGTATCAGAAGCCAAGGTCACTCAAGATTTTTAAAATATATTGTATTTTAAAGCTTGGATCGATCTATGGATTCCGACAAATATCTAGAATGGCAATCCATGCAAAGACCACCACTTTTTGAAAGTGATAGTTTTATTTACTGGAAAAATAGATTCGAGATATATGTTAAATCAAAAGATCTAAATCTTTGGTATGTTATTACTAATGGTGATTTTAACATATTATTCAAAATCCGAAACCAAACTTTGATGATATTGTCCCTTTTGAAAAACAAACCGATGATCTTAAAAGAAGGCTTGCGAAAAATAATGAAACCAGAATGGTTATTTACAATGCTTTGCCAAGAAAAGAATATGAAAGAATTTTCATGCGTATTATGGCAAAAGAAATTTGAAAAACATTGTTAATCACCCATCAAGGTAATAACCAAGTCAAAGATAATAAGATTGACCTTTTGGTTCAACAATATGAACAATTCGTCATTTCCGAAGACGAATCTATAGATAGTGCTTTTGCTAGATTTAATACTATTATTAGTAGTCTAAAAGCTCTTGATGAAGGTTACTCGAGCAAGAATTATGTTAGGAAGTTTCTTAGGGCTATACATCCTAAATAGAGAGCAAAAGTCACGGCAATTGAAAAGTCGAAAGACTAAACATCACTATCTCTTGATGAACTTATCGGGATCCTTAAAGTTCACGAAATGATCATCAAGAAAGATTCTGAAATAGTCAAAGCAAAGGTTGAAAGGAAATCTCTTGCTTTAAATGCTAAGAAATAGTCTAGTTATAAAGAGTGTTCGACGTCCGGAAGTGAAGACGAAGAGTACGCCATGACGGTAAGAGACTTCAAGAAGTTCTTCAAAAGAAGAGGAAGATTCATGAGACAACTTCAGAACGACAACAAGACATTCCAAAGAAGCCGTGATGACAAGAACGGTAAAAGTGATAGAAAATGTTTTAGATGTGGCGACCCGAATCATCTTATTGGAGAATGTCCAAAACCACCAAAAGACAAGAACCAAAGAGCATTTTTCGGAGGTTCTTGGAGTGATAGCGGTGAAGAAGATGATGAGAAAGTCAATAACAAAACATGTCTAGTAGCTCAAGCATCGAGCGAGGTATGTTCTGAATCCTCTTACTTTAGTGATGAAAACTCATCAATAGATGATTTAGTATTACATAATGAATATGATAAACTGTGCAAAATGAGTTTAAAAATAATCACTAAAAACAAAAGACTAAAAGCCACTAGAAATAGCTTAGAAATGGAAATTAGTTGTCTAAAAGAAATAAGTGTCTCTTACTCTCGAGGAAAAAAACAAGGGAGTTGATCTCGAATGTGTTAAAATGTCATATAGCTTTATAAATTGTGGTTATAAACAAGTGATTGAGTCTAATAAATTTGTTTTATCCAAACATGGTGTGTTTATTGGTTTTGGTTATTTGAGTAATCAAATATTCAGGCTTGATATTGTTAATGATAATATTGCTTCAGCCTTTATGTCAACCTCTAAACTGAATGATTCAATCCTATGGCATGCTAAACTAGGCCATGTCCACTTTAAGAGGATGTAAGATATGTTTAAGGACGGGTTAATCTCAGCTTTTGACATGGACACTGAAAAGTGTAAGACTTGCATGCGGAACAAAATAACTAAGAAGCCATTTCAAAATGTAAAACGTGAAACTGAAGTTTTGGAGCCGATCTACAGTAATTTATGTGATCTGCATGCTACTCCTTCACTGGAGAATAAAAAATACTTTGTGACATTTATTGATGATGCTTCTAGGTTTTGTTATGTTTCTCTATTACATTCAAAGGATGAAGCATTAAATAAATTTAAAGTATTCAAAACTGAAGTTGAATTACAACAATTGCCCCAAATTAAAATATTTAGGACTGATAGGGAAGGTGAGTACATGGATACTCTGTATTGTTAGTTTGTTGGTATTATCTATGAATTGACTGCCCCATATACTCCACAACAAAATGGTATATCTGAAAGGAAAAATAGAGTACTAAAAAATGGTTAATTCCATGTTGTCCTACTCAGGACTGAGTCAAGGGTTCTGGGGTGAACCTATGTTAACAACTTGCTATTTATTAAATTGGGTTCCCAATAAAAGGAACATGATTACCCCTTATGAACTCTGGACTAAAAGGAAACCAAACCTGAATTACCTTAGGGTTTGGGGTTGTAGGGCAGTTGTAAGACTCCATGATCCAAAGCTAAAGACTTTAGGTGAAAGGGGCATTGAATGCATCTTTGTTGGATATGCTGAGCATTCCAAGGCTTTTAGGTTCTATGTCATTGAGCCTAATGATTCAGTTTCTATTAACTCTATAATTGAATCAAGGGATGCTATCTTTGATGAGAATAGATTCTCATCAGTCCCTAGACCAAGTCTCAGGATTCCTAATGGAACTGAAGACATTGGTGGTTTAGTGGTCCCTGAAGAGGTCACTGAAGAGGTTGTTCAGCAACCTGAACCTGAGCTTAGAAAAAGCAAAAGGAATAGGACTCCAAAGGATTTTGGACCTGAATTTCAATTATACTTAATTGAAGGAACAAGGGATGAGGTCTCTAACCAACACTCCTATTGATTTAATGTTGAGGATGACCTAAAAATATTTGATGAAGCAATGAAGTCACAGGATGTTGCTTTCTGGAAAGAAGCAATTAATGATGAGATGGACTCCATCATGGGCAACAACACTTGGGTGTTGGTTGATCTACCTCCAGGTTGCAAACCTCTTGGTTGCAAATGGATCTTCAAAAGAAAACTGAAGGTAGATGAAACTATTGAAAAGCTCAAGGCAAGGCTGGTCATTCAGGGCTTTAAACAAAAGTCAAGAATATACTACTTTGATACTTATGCTCTAGTGGCTCGTATCAGTACCATAAGACTGTTGATTGCTATAGCATCAATTCACAATCTGATTATTCATCAGATGGATGTGAAGACAACTTTCTTGAATGGTGACTTAGAAGATGAGGTTTATATGAATCAACCTCAAGGCTTCATCGTGCCTAGCAATGAAAACAAGGTGTGTAAACTGATTAAGTCTCTATATGGACTGAAGCAGGCACCTAAGCAATGGCATCAAAAGTTTGATGAAGTGGTTTTGTCTAATGGTTATTTACTTAACCAAGCTAACAAATGTGTATATAGAAAATTTGATGAATCTAGTAAAGGAGTCATCATTTATCTATATGTTGATGACATGCTGATCTTTGGCATTGACCAAGTTCAGGTTGACTTGACAAAGGAATTTTTGGCATCAAAGTTCTCTATAAAGGACATGGGGGAGGCTAATGTTATCCTTGGTATAAGGATTAAACATGAAAGTAATGGAATAGCAATTTCTCAGTCTCATTATATTGAAAAGGTACTAAATAAATTTAATTACTTTGATTGCACTCCAGTGAGTACTCCTATGGATACAAGTGAGAAGCTGATGCCCAATAATGGTCATGATGTATCTCAACTTGAGTATTCTAGGGTGATTGGTTGCTTGATGTATGACATGACTTGTACAAGGCTTGATATTGCTTTTGTAGTGGGTAAACTGAGCAGGTATACTAGTAATCCTGGTACTCAGCACTGGCAAGCAATTCAGCGGGTACTGAAGTACTTGAAGAAAACCATGGACTATAGATTGACATATACTGGTTATCTTTCAGTTTACACTGATGCAAGCTAGATCAGCAACACTGAGGACAATTCGTGTACAAGTGGCTGGGTATTCCTGTTTAGTGGTGGTGCAATTTCTTAGGCTTTTAAAAAGCAAACTTGCATTACTGGTTCAATAATGGAATCTGAATTTGTGGTTTTAGCAGCTGCTGGTAAGGAAGCTGAATGGTTGAGAAACCTGATCCTTGAGATTCCATTATGGTCCAAAACCTATAGCACCTAATTCTATCCAATGTGATAGTGTTGCTACATTGGCAAAAGCTTATAGCCAGATGTACAATGGGAAGTCTAGACACTTAAGTGTCAGGCATAGCATGATTCGTGAGCTGATCACGAATGGGGTGGTATCTATAGAGTTTATGAGGTCTCAACAAAATTTAGCTGATCACTTGACGAAGTGACTGGCTATTGACTTGGTTATAAAGTCTACTGAATGGATGGGATTAAAGTCCAACTAAGTCACTAAATGTTAGGACACCCAACTCCCTACTAAGAAAACTTGGTAGCTGAGTTCAATGTGGAAAGATGAACGTTCAGAGGACTGAAGCACATGTATTTACATATCATCCCAAGGATGTGCTTGTAACTTACTGAAAAGGAGGATGGAGTCTTTATTTCTCAATAGTTAATTTCTTTGAAAAAGTGCTTAGTATGAGCATTAATAAAGAGGAACCACCTATGTAAATGTTGAGGTTTTGCCGCTTCAGGGAGCATGGACTTTGGCTCTTATAACATTTATGAATTGGATATGGACACATAGCTTATATAGTGTCAGGAGTTTCTTATGTGTTTGAAAACTTATATGAATTTTATCTTCAAGTATTCAAATATGTTGAAGGGTTTAATTCTTAGAACACCATGATTCTCGAATATTTGAACGTGTAATTTACTAAGATGAAAATTCAATCATCGGGACATTTTCATTTATGCACTTGTTTTGTTTAATGTTTAATTTTTCATGCAAATGAATTGTACTAAATTGGGGAGGATTGTTGGAAATTTAGTGCAATTGTTGGAATTGGATCATACTTAGAAATAGGTTTGGAGGTACGGAGTGTACACCCATCAAGTCACTGATTTTCTCTAACTCTTTTAGTGGCTTGATTAAATGGGTGGTTATTTGCCTATTTAAGTGGCAGATTAATTGACCATATTTAATTTGGTCATGAAATCATTATTCATAAATTATGGAGGATAATTGATTTGACTGCATTAATTGATCATATTTAATTTGATAATGAAATCACTAATTATTAAATTATAAAAGATAATTATGAAAGAGATTAATTGGCCATTAATCTCTCATTAATTTCATTATTAGGTTTTGAGTAAATCCTTATAAATAGGGATCACAATTGCATGAAAAAATATACAGAAAACAAAAACACATAGAAACACAGGGTTTTTGATCTGTGCCTAGAACCAGAATAAACATTTGGTTTTATCCCAATGAGGTATTCGTGTAACCAAGACATATGGTCGAATAATCTTCTTTATAAAGTGATTAACAGAAGCCAGAAATCACACCGCATAGATGAAATGGAACAATAAATGAAGAAAACCTGAACGGATAAACAATAATTCAAGCCTTTTTGAAGCTAGAAAAAAGCCGGAAAACTGTAAATGAAGCTTACATCACCTAACCTAAAAGGATTTGTGCATATTTTGAAAAACAACCTAAATCTAAGACTACCCATCAATCATCCAACACAACCAACGATTCAGAAAAGAGAAATGAATTACAGAACTCAGTGAGTGAAATAATACGGCGATACCATCATTGATAATTAATTAGGCTATTGATTATCTTCACCCTGATCTGAGATCTACTACAACCAACAAATGCCACCGAACACGCAGAGTTCCCGATCCTCTTAAAGATTATCAGTATTTTAGTACCATCAAACTAGCAAATGATTTAAAAGGTGTACAACGGTGAGAACACCCTAATCTTATGCATCTTTTGATGCCAACCAACCCCTTCCCTAAGGACTCGGCACCAGGCAATCAACACCTGTCTCAATTGACCAAATTGGTAAGGAGTTAAGATTAAACCGAGACTAATATCTAAATAACCTTCCCTTAACCATCAAACTAGGAATGATATCTTCACATATAAAAAAGCTTTTAAAATTAAATGATGAATAGCAAAATGAATAGTACCTAGTTCACGTTACCTTTCCGTACTCTCAAGTAACATTAATGCATCACGCAACTTCTGATTAAAGACGACCCAAAAGTCTCTCAAAATGGATACTACTCAAAACTAATTTGTCGTATATATCTACCTCTTTCAAAATTCGTAAGCTAAATCCAACAAAACTACAAACTTCACGCAATGTATATAAACAAGCATAGTTACTCGCGCATCACTGCGGGGCGGTGTTTCTTTTATTACAGATGTGAGTGTTTTTTTTTAAATTTGTATGGTAAGATTTCAAAGTTTTATAAGTGTGGTTTGCGTGTGCTAATTTTTTTAAAATTATGTGGTTAAAGGTTTTTTTTGGTATTTTTTGAGGGGGGATCACTGCGGGGCGGTGTTTCTTTTATTACAGATGTGAGTATTTTTTTTAAAATTTGTATGGTAAGATTTCAAAGTTTTATAAATGTGGTTTGCGTGTGCTAATTTTCTAAAAATTATGTGGTTAAAGGTTTTTTTTTTTGGTTTTTTTTGTATTTTGTGCGGCTTTATTTTTCCGGTCTCATGTTTAATATTATTTTTTTATATGGGTTTATGTGTTGGCCGTCATGTCGTGGGTATTTTTTTATCTTAATAAGTCAATACTTTTGTAAAAAAAATTTCTTATTTTGTGCCGAGCAAAATTTTTTATTTTTTTTATTTTTGTGCAATAGTTTTTTTTATATGGGCTTATGTGTTTGTTCTCATGTCGCGGATATTTTTTTATCTGAATAAATAAGTACTTTTGTTATTTTTTTCTTATTTTGTGGCGAGCAATTTTTTTAAAAAAGTTGCCTAATTAAAGAAAAAAAAAAGTCAAATGGGTCAGCCCAAAGTAAGAGCCCAATGGGCCGGTTACTGTAGCAAACTATGTCAAAACGACATAGTTTTATTCCACGCATAGTATATGCATATAATGTTATCGACTAGTTTGTTCAATATCATACTAACCATAATATATGATCCTAATCGTTTAGACATGCATGTATACCCATAAACAAGTAAAGTAAATAACTTGTCTTTACTCTTTAACACATATCGTTTAGCAAGTTCTTGTGTATGCAGTATGCTTCAAACGAAGTTTTTCACCCGTGCTCCGCTGCGGAGCGCGATGTTTTACGTTAATAACTAACTTTGCAACGGAATAATAATTCAACGACTATTTCCGTATAGTAAGTTAGTCATTAAGGACTAACTTTGCAAATGACCAATAACCTGGAGGACTATTTTCATAAATTGTTTATAAATTTTTTTTCGAAAACAGTCATTGGGTTAGCGTTCCGTTGCAAAGTTAGTCATTAAGGACTAACTTTGCAACAGAACGATAACCTCATGGACTATTTCCGTAAATTGTGTGTTATTTTAAAAAAATATATATATTAAACTTTAACATTTTTTATAAAGTTGTACTGTGCTCGTTTTGTTCGCAATTCGAAAATCTTTTCAGCTACATATTTTTTTCCGAATGCATCGATAGATATACGTTCTTTATTTAATAACTAAAGTTTGTTATATATAAAAGTCGTAAATAGCTAAAAGTTTATTATCATTTTATTAATTTTTCCCATAGTTTGAGGGTGCGTTTCATAATTTTTTACATATTTTCTAATTAAATATTAAAAGTGACATGAGAGTGGTGAAATTTTTTTTACGTTTTTAAAAAATGTACTGCTCTTTGTTATATACTTATAATTATAATGTTATATACTTATAATTATAATGAAGAAGATTACACGAATACAAAAGGCATATCATGGGTTTGAGTTAGCAACTAGCTAGCTAGATGTTTCTGAAAATAATTCGTACGTTAACGTGTGAGAAAAAGGTAAGAAAAAGTAAGAATGGTCTTGATGATCCCGTGGTTATTTAGAAGAAGGTATTTGTCGTGTTAGATGGGATTAATAAAAGCAACACTGACCAACACCTGTATTTCCCATCCTCCATTAATTCATCTTCAAGTTGTTACAACTCATTAAGCTCAATTAAGCTCTTAAACCTCAAGGGGTTGTTTGATACCATGTAATTGAATGTAACTGGATGTAAATTGTAATATGATTACATTATGTAGACTGTTTGGTTCGTAGAATGAAGCGAACTGTAATTCAGATTACATTATGCAGGTTGTTTGATTTGCGTTGTAATTGTAATTCAGTCATTACAATTACATCAAAAGAGGGAATTCAGATTATATAGGAAGTTGAATGGAAAGTTTTGAATTATTCAGTATTTTAAACTTTAAATCATCAATATTTATTATTAGTATTATTATTATTAAATTTTATTATTATAAATTTTTTAAATGAAGTTGAATGAGAGTCTAGACACAAGATGTGCTCTCACTCATTTCTGAATACAAAAACTCAATCTACAAAAGATAAATAATAATAATTATTATTATTATTATTATTTTTTTTTTTTTCATTATAAGTCACTTTATTAGAAAACTCAAGAGATTTATAATAAATTAGAGGGGAGCCGAGATACTATCTGGACCCTCATTCTTTTAGCAATAGCAAAAAGACAAAAAGACAATAATAATAATAATAATAATAATAATAATAATTGTCGAGGTAATTCTTCGCACCTCCGAGAGTGCTCTCAGACCCAAGTGAGTTGGAGCCCTCTTAGTTCCTGAAATATATAAGACGAACGCGTTAGCCTCGCCTTGGGGTTGTCCCAAGACCAAACTCAGGCGTGAGAATGAGAAGAGGGATATTCCGAGGGTTAAATGTATGTAAAATATAATGGAGTCCGATCGAACCTGCTGTAAGTGTGTGAATGAGAGGTATTTATACACGTTTGAGGAACAGTGTCGGAACACTGTTCTTGCACTGTGCCTGTACCCTAAAGCATGGAGTTCTGAGCTATACCTAGTACTCTTGTCAGGTGTCAGATGAGATCTTAGGGACATAATCCCGTGAATTCAGGAGGACTGGTAGTCTTCGGGTTATTCCGGTGATACCCCTGAAACATTACCCGGAACGTCTTTCGGAGATCTTTCCGACCATGTTCCGGTGGCCTTCCGGGTACCTTCGTCGTCATGTCCCCCCAAGTATCATGTGATCATCTGTTAGGTGATTGTATGATACTTAATTTATCCAAGCGCTTCGTTATGTTATGTATGCCTCTTGTGGCTCTTGGGGGTGATCACAGGTAGTGCCACGTGTGGCCGGGTGTCCTCTTTTACACGGTTGAGATTTTTCCACGTCAGCGCTAGTCACATCACGACTCTTTAGTTACTCTTTTACTCGCCTGTAAATACCTCACTCGCCTTTTTACAGTTTCACGTTTTACTGAAATTTTCTCTCTAGGCCCTTCTTCCGGACTCTTCTTCCTTCAGGTGTGTTTCGTCTTTCTGTCGTTTATTCTTTTTACCTTCCCTCTTTCCCTGCACCACATGGCTTCCAGATCTCAAACTGTTGGTGACGTTGTCATTCCCAAGTTCGATATGCACGTCTATACCTCCGTCTTGACTTCCGACGACGTCAAAAGCCTTGTTGCCGAATACGCTATTCCTTTAGACCTTCATCCCTGTGTCCCTCCTTCCGGCCTGACCATGAACAGGCTTCCGCTTGATAAGATAGGTATATATGATCAATATTTAAAGTTGTCGGGTGTTAGGGTTCTTTTTTCTACCTTTCTCCTCGGCATTATTAAACACTTCCGCGTACATATTTCCCAATTAGTTCCGTTAGGCTTGAACTGGTTAACCATGTTCGAGATATAATGTCGTAGTTTAGAGATAAATCCCTCCGTCAATCTGTTTCGTGCCTTCTATAAACTTAATAAACAGGATCATTGGTTCTCCTTCGAACGTCGTTCGGGGAAAGGAGGTCAAGGCAAGATTTTCAACAAGTTTTGCACGAGTCTGAAGCACTGGAAGGACCGGTTTTTTTCTTATTGACCATCGCGTTATTCCGGATGCTATGCCTTAGAGACATCAGGATTCTAGCGTGGCCGATCCTGCTCCTATCGACGTCTGTGCTGAGGACATCCGCCAATTATTTGAAAACGTAATCGACCTTCGTCTCGTTCATCCGGCTATGTTATACGCGGTTGGTCTTATGACCGTATGGAAGCATGTGGGGCACCATCCGGTATTTAAAGATGGTGAAGGGACGGGTAACATTATTGTATTATCATTACTCGTGCATATTATTCAACCATTGTGCTTCGTCCTAATCCTGCTTTTCTCTTTCTCTTGCAGTCGCTACTAGTATGTCTTAGTTTCTCAAGTTCTCGATGGCCGGAGGTGTTCGTATTAGTAAGGGAACGACTCTTGTTTCCAACGAAGCTATTCTTCAGCATACTACTCCGCCCTTGCCTTCCGGAACTCAGATCCCCGAGAAGCCTGATCATCAAAAGGTTGTTGAATATGAGAATGAGAAGGTCCTCGCGGTGAAAAGGAAAGCCCAAGCGGCCAAGGATAGAGCAGTTGGGAAGAGAGCTACCACCGAAGGCACTTCCCAATGAACGAAGAAGAAGAAAACAACCCCCTTGTCCTTTGCTCTATCGGACTTCGAGGCAGATGGATCCAATCGTAGTGGCTCTGGTACTCATCATTATGCTTCGCCTCTCAACACTATCATTCCTAATGAGGCTGAACTCACAACCGGAGGTGATGGCCTGGTTCTAGAGTCTGTAATCGAACGGAGGATGATACAGAGCACCATCTTGACAATGTAAAAGACACTACCGAAGTCAACTCTCCTCTTTCCGAACACTCCCCCCGTTGTCAACACTCTAATCCTTTTGATGAGGATGCACATCATACGAGGGATGAGACGCCTCACACACGTGCCTCTGTGTCTACCGGTAAGTGTTTTTACTACTCTTCCCCCACATTCTCTTTACTACGGTTCATATAATCTTCTTTTGTTTTAGGTCGGGTCAGCTCTTCTTCTGGTGGTTTACATCGTCAAGCCTGCCCTAGGCGTAATCCTGGCAGGAGCGGCATTGGTTCATTCCTTCATTTATCAAGTTATTTCATATTATATGCCTCCTATTATTGACTTGGATCTGACCCGTGACAATTTTCTTAGTTACAGGTAGCTCCCTACGAGGCGACACGGACCTTCCTGCGCCTTTTGTCCCGGCCTGGAGCTTGACTACTCACTTCATTTTGAATGACGTCGAGTCTTGCCGGGACATGATGATCAATTTGGTTATTCCCGCCGTCCGAGACCAACAGAACCGACTGAGTGATTACCAGGCTCTTCAACATTCGTGGTTTGAACTTGGCCGCAGAGCCTTGGCTAAGATCGACATCTTGCGGCGGTATGAAGCATTGAATGAGGATTACAAGGAGTTGTATGAGTCCCACCGGTCTTGTTAAGGTGTTTCCGATAGGTTGACCGAGATACGGAATCAACTGCTGGACACCGTCCGAAGCCAGAATCAATTATCCGAAGATCATAAAGTGCTTCAGCAGGTGCATCTAGGTTGTGTCAGAAAGGAGGCAGCTCTTGCTGAAAAACTTGCTTCTATGGAGAAGGAGAGGGATGACCTTTTGGATAAGGACCGAGAGAGAGAAGAACGCATCAAGCAGTTAGAAGTGGATCTTGCTTCCAAAATATCCTCTTTGACCGAGGCCGAAGGTTCTGTTAGCACGCTGAAAGGTGATCTGGAGCGCTTGACTGTGGACTTAAGTCATGCGGAAATTGTTAGGCATAACTATGTTCGTCAGCTGCTTCCCACCGTCTTTCAGAGGCTTCTATCCAGCGATGAGTATAGGAAAAGTCTGTCTGATGTTTTCAATTTGGCTATTACCGCTGGATGGTCAGAAGGTGTGAAGGCAGCTTGCTCCGAGGAGGAAGCTGAGGCATTCCTGGCCACCGCCGCTGATTATGACCCCGCCTGCAAGACCACTTTTATGTTTGAGTTTGACTCCCTTTTTAGCAAGAGTTATCCGTATGTGGAGAAGTTGGCTGAATCCTTTTGGCTTCCTTTGGGGGACCTACAGAATATGTGGCCGGAAGGTACGGGACCCACCCTGAGTGGCAACGCTGCGGATATGCAATAGTTTACGGGGAGGCTTATCCCCCTCTTTTTGTGGTTTGTAATGTACAGGTTATTAAACTAATTCTACGAAGTCCGTGGTTTGTACGGAAGCGCATCGTACACTTGTCCCCTTTTTGTAACTTTGCTTCGACTGATGGTAATGGATTTAGTGGCTAGTTTATTTATCTTTGCGTCCTTGCTATTTGTACACATGTATGTTTTTGTACGTTGCTTGGCTATTGGCTCTTGGACTCATCCGGAATGTCTTGCGTTCCAGGTATTGTACGTCACTTGGCCATTGGCTCTTGGACTCGTCCGGAGTGTAAAGCACTTGCCGGGATAAAAGTAGCGTAGATATTGGTTACTTGAGTCGGTTCGGGGCAGCTAATCCCTACCGGAACCATAAATTCTTTATATCTACTTTTTGCATTTTTAGGAAAATTATTCCTCTCCTTAACATGGGAAGGAATCTTCATTTAAAAATAACAACCACTATTACATTAATCATTCGTCAAGTCATCGGAATTCTAAACACAATAACTCCTATACGTAGCACTTCCTAAGGTTGATGGTGTGCCAAGTCCGAGGCACCTCCTTTCCTCCCATTGTTTGCAACTTATAGGAGCCATTCTGGTATGCTTCTGTCACCCTATAGGGTCCTTCCCACTTCGGACCCAGCTTGCCCTGGTCCTCTACTCTACTGGCTTCATTCCTTCGGAACACATATTCGTCCGACTTGAATGACGTTGGTCTCACCTTTTGATTATAATATTGCTCCATTCTGGTCTTATACATGGCTTCTCTTATTGCCAATGCTTCTCTTCTTTCCCGCAGGAGATCCATGTTTAGGCGTAACTCATCCTCGTTCTCATCTTCCTTGATCATCATGGTTCGGTGTGTGGGCATTCCTATTTCTGCTGGTATCACAACTTCACTTCCTTATGTGAGGCTGAAGGGCGTTTCGCCGTTACTTTGTTTTAAGGAAGTACGATGGGCCCAAAGTACGTTAGGTAGCTCGTCGACCCATCCTGCCCTCTCTCTTCTTAACCTGGCCTTGATTCCCTCTATCAAACTCTTGTTAGCCCTCTCTACCAGACCGTTTGCCTGCGGATGAACTACCACCGTATTCATCTGCTTAATATTTAGGCTCTCGCACCAGCCCTTGAATGGGTTATTGACAAACTGGGTTCTGTTATCCGTGACTATTATCCGAGGAAGCCGAAACCGGCACACAATGTTCTCCCATACAAACTTTTTTACATCCTTTCCGGTGATCCTGACCAACGGTTTTGCTTCGATCCATTTTGTAAAGTAATCGATGGCTACAATGACGAATTTCAATTTTTTAGAGGCTTGCGGTAGGGGCCTGAGGATGTCCATTTCCCATTGGTAAAATGGCCACGGAGCCATGATTGAAGTCATTAACATTTTGGGACGCCTCGGCACCGAAGCATGTACCTGACACAAGTCGGATTGAACAGTACAGGATTACGCTTAAAAGAGAGAGCCGAGGACATATTAGTCGCGAGACTAGACTCGTCTACACACGGCGACTATACATTATTATTACAATCACACATTATGTTATTGGAGTAGACACACACAGAACATAAGCATATTGGCGCAATAACTTGTTTACATCCTTTCCGAAGTGACCCTAGTGATCAACAACTAGTGAGCGCGTGTTGTGAGTGCGAGAGAGCGAGTGAGAGTTATCAGTGTGATGGTGAGCATACGAGCATTCTAGTCGAGCCGATATGTGCTTGGCACGGGGAGTGGGGGGAGAGGGGAAGCCGATAGAGTAGAGGGACTCTGGAAAGCGGGTGAGCGCGGAGGAGGTGGTGGGGGGTTGGGGGAGAGCGAGTGTGGATGGATTAGCGGTTCAGCATTAAACAAGAGTTGGCGAGAATTTTGGTGGGCGAGTATTGTGTGTGTGAGTGAGTTGGTGTGAGGAATAGAGCGGTGGCATCGAGAAGATGAATATATGATGTGTTGGTGTAGGGGTGTGTGGGGTGGTGGGGTGTGTGAGAGTGAGAGTGGGTATTGGGATGTGAGTGGGTATTTGAGTGTGTGTGAGAGAGAGTGTAGATAGTGAGTGAGTGAAGGAAATGGGGTTGGTTCTGTGTATCTTTTACAACTTCTCAGATTTCTCGCATCTATTGAGATCTGAAATGTTATATACGAGTTGGAGTACATGACGTTAAATGAGCGAGCGAGAAGCGAAGAGGAGCGAGAGTTTCTCTGTCAGAGGCTTGTAGCGCCGGTCACGAGACCGGACGTCCAAGTAGACACACACAAGTACCTCTATCTGTCTCCATTGAATACAGACAGTAGCTGGCCATCGTAGACAGCTCCGATCGAGAGAGTCGCCACAAGAGTCATCTAATCTGGCCTCACTTAGGAGAAATGCGTCCTACGTAGCATCGCGAAGCGAGAAATGTTCTGTAGACCGATGTCGAAGCATGTACCTGACACAAGTCGCACTTTTGTGTCACATTTCTAGCATCCATGTGCATAGTTGGCCAATAATATCCCTATCTTATGGCTTTTGCGACCACGGACCTTGCGCCGATGTGCATTCCGCATGATCCTATGTGGATCTCCTGGATGATGTAGTTGGCCTGTAAAGGGCCCACATATCTTAACATGGGGACCAAATATCTTTTTTTGAAGAGCACGCCCTCTTCAAGGACGTACTGATTGATTTTTATTCTAAGTGCTCTTATTTCGTCTTTGTTTATCGGCCATACACCGTCTGCTAGACAACGTATGATAGGCGTCATCCAATTGTCTTCTTCTTCTTCCACGATCGCCCCTACTTCCTTCTGGTCAGTTGATCGTTCCGCCAACACCTCTACCAGGACCTTCTTCGTGAGGTGGTCGAATGCATGGGTGGCCAACTTGCTCAGAATATCGGCCTTTTGGTTTAAGTTTCTGGGTATGTTTTGGATGGCGAACGTTTCGAACTCGGCTATACATTCTTTTGTTGTAGCCAGATATTTAATCATGTTAGTGTTGTTTGCCACGTAACTTCTGTTGATCTGACTTGCTACCAACTTCGAGTCTACCTTTACGTCTATGTTTCGAACCTTCATCTTTCTTGCCATGCGGAGCCCTGCGAGTAAGGCCTCGTATTTTGCCTAATTATTTGTGCTGGCGAAGTTCAACCAGAGGGCGTATATGAATTCCACACTGCTAGGACTGATAAGGACTAAACCAGCCTCGGATTCTTTACTGTTCGATGCCTCATTGGTAAAGAGGGTCTACCTTTCCATATCATCCTTCTTCGGCCACTTGGCCGGCAATCGAAAGAATTCCTTGGTGGGTGTTCCCACCGGTGCTTCTGACAAGAAGTCTACTAAAACCTATCCCTTCATGGCGCTTCTTGGCTCGTAAGCAATGTTGTATGCCCCCAACTCCACTGAGTATTTAGCGAGCTTCCTTGATGCCTGAGCTTTGTTTAATATCTGTTTAAGCGGTTGATCAGTTATGACTTTAATAGGGTGGGCCTCGAAGTACCTTCATAGCCTCCTGGACATGTGCAACAATGACAGAGCTAGTTTTTCTAACGGAGCATAGTTCCTCTCGGCTTCGTTCAAAGTCCTGCTTACGTAGTGTATCGGAAACTGTACCCCCTTTCTTTCGGCTATCAATACGGCACTTACGGCCTCTGTTGCAGCTGTCAGGTACACGTATAACATTTCATCTTTTACTGGGGTGGTTAGCAATGACAGCTCTACTATGACCTTTTTCATCTCTTGGAACGCTCTTTTTGCGTTTTCAGTCCACCGGTATTCGTCCTTGTTTTCCTTCGTTATGTTCTTTAGAGTTTCAAAGAAAGGTAACGACTTTTCAGGAGACCGGGACAAGAATCTTTTTAGTGCAGCTAGCTTTCCACTCAGGCTCTGCGTCTTTCAATGTCCGAGGGGATTGCATGTCGGCGATGGCTTTGGTTTTCTTTGGGTTAGCCCGGATTCCCTCGGAGGTGACCATATACCTTAAAAATTTTCCTTCTTCTACCCCAAACGAACATTTTTTGGGGTTCAACTTCATGTTGATCCTCCAGAGGTTGTCGAATGTCTCGGCGGTATCTTCGATCAAGATTTTCTCGTTGTTGCTCTTGATGACCATGTCATCCACATACGCCTCTAGGTTCCTACCGATTTGGGATTGAAAAGTTGTATCCACCAGTCTTTGATAGGTAGCACCGACGTTCTTGAGCCCGAATGGCATCATCATGTAGCCGTACGTGCCCTGGTCCGTGTAGAACGCGGTTTTTTCTTCGTCATCATGTGCCATCTGCACCTGGTGGTATCCTTTATATGCATCTAGGAAGCATTTGTATCAGAATCCCACGACCGATTCAATTTTTTCGTCAATATCCGGCAGGGAGTAGTAGTCTTTTGGGCACGCCGAGTTGACATTTTTAAAGTCTATACACATCCTCCAAAATCCGTTGCCTTTCTTCACGAGCACTGGGTTTGATATCCATGTAGGGTATCTCACTAGACGGACTATTCATGCGCTAACCCACTCTTCCACCTCCTTGCTTACAACTCGGGTTCTGTCGGATGTCATAACCCTTCTTTTTTGTGCAACGGGTTCTACCGAGGGGTTAACATTCAAGGAGTATTCTATGATCCTTTTTGGTATTCTTGTCATATCGGCCGGTTCCCACGCGAAAACATCCATACTTTTCTTTAGCAATTCCCTGAGCTGATTCTTACACTGCTCTGACAGGTTTCCCCCTATTGTTACTAGTTGATCCGGTTATGCTAGGTTGACCAATATATGTTCCGTCAAGCCCACTCTTTCCGGGGCTTCTTTCTCCTGATTAGCGTTCTGACTGACATCATGTTCAATCATTTGCTTCCTCTCTAACCTTCGACATTCGGAGATGATGGCTGACCGGGTGACCAAGGTTGCAACCCCCCTTGGGGTGGGGAACTTTACCATGGAGTGTATTGTCGAGGAAACCGCTCGGAGGGATCTTAAGCCCATCCTTCTAAATATGACATTATAAGGCGAAGGTACCCGTACTACGGTGAAGTTAATCATCACCGTCCTAAACAAGCCCCCGTCTCCGAAGACCACTTCCAACTCAATTTTCCCCAACGGTTTTACCACGCCGCCCGCGAAGCCCACCAAATCCATCTGGGTGTCCCTCAAACGCGACCTTATAGCGGGGCTCAATTTCTCGAAGCAATGTTTGAACATCACTTCCACCGACGCCCCGTGGTCCACGTATACCCTGCGAACCAAGTATCCTTCCATAACCGCTTCTATGATGAGTGGGTCGTCCGAGGCGTCTTCCATTGACAAGGGAGGGAACACGATTGGTGCTTTCATCCAACTTTCGTCTCTTTCAACCGACTTCCTCTTCCTATCGTTTGGCCATGACCTTATCATATTTATGACTTTGTCCTTTCCCACGTCCCTTCCTTTCGCGTTCCCTCGGCCCCTCTGTCTAACATCCTTAATTAGGTGGTTTAGCTTCCCGACTCTAGAGCCATTTCTAGCTGCCTTCTCAGCTGAAAACAGTCGTTGGTGTAGTGTCCTTTTTCTCCGTGATAGTCACACTACTTGTCTTGGTTTTCCTTTTTGGGTGGGAGTTGCATCGGCCTTGGTGGCTGCAAGTTCAACTGTGGTTCTGAGGCCAATATTTCCTTCGGTAACTTGGTGAGTGAACTAAGGTTGAACTTGGGATGATGGAATCCTTGGTCTCTAGGCGCCTGATATGGGGTCTGGGCACGATACGGTACCAACCCGTCTCTAGGGTTGAATGTGTTTCTTCCTTCGTTCCTTCGTCTGTCAGCCCCATATCCTCCCTTGTGGAACCGATCCTCCCTTCTGCTTACCGACCCCGCTGGCCTCCTGGATCCCTCTGTCACTTCCCCTTTGGGCAGATCCGTGTTAGCGAATGCTTCTTCCGACCTTACAAAGTCGTCCAGCCTCGTCATCATCTCGTCTACCGTTTTGGTACCTTGTCGGAGTATCGTTTAGCCAGTTACGGGCATTTGTGAGCGCCCATGAACGAAGATATCTTCATGACCTCCAGGACACTTGTAATAAAGCCTGTTTCTACGATCCATCTTTCCTTGAAGGCCGCGAGGGTTTCGTTGGCCTTCCTCACAATCTTAGTTATCTCCGTTGGATCTTTGAAGCATGCTCTCCTTGTTGAAAATCTGGTCGTGAACTGCTTCCTAAGTTCCGCCCTTCCGTCAATGCTTCCTTGCGAGAGGTTCTTGAACCATCCCTTCGCACTCCCGTCTAAGGTTTGCTGGAACATACGACACCACACCGGCATGGGCCATTCTCCGGAGTTAGCTGCGGATGAGAATCGACAGAGATGATCCTCCGGATCGGTGGTCCTATCATACAATTTGATGTTTGCCGACATTTTGAACTCTGGGCCGGCAAACTCTATTATCCTTTGTGATAAGGGGGTTTTTACTGCCTCCTTGAAAGGCATCTTCAGATCAGCATCCCCTATTTCTTTTCCCTCTTACCACTGTCCGAACCCTCGTTCGGTCCTCATCCTCATCGAAGCTTAGGTGTATCGGAGACACATTCCCCTTTTCGTTGTGTTCTTTCAACAGCGATCTTAGGGCCGAGAGGTGCCCTTCGATTTGCTCCCTTGCGGACGGAGTGGTTTTCGTACGCGGGGTTTCGACAATAACTTCGAGAGGTCCCCCCGAGGTGGACCCGATGATACCGGCATGCGTGGACCCAATGTTGTTATCGGGGGTTCCTCTAGACAGTCCACCCGTCATTATAATGCTCCGGTAGATTGACTAAGTGTCCCACGGATGGCGCCAATTTGTCGATGTAATTCTTCGCACCTCTAAGAGTGCTCTCAGACCCAAGTGAGCCGGAGCCCTCCTATTTCCTAAAATATATAAGACGAACGCGTTAGCCTTGCCTTGGGGTTGTCCCAAGACCAAGCTCAGGCGTGAGAATGAGAAAAGGGATATTCTGAGGGTTAAATGTATGTAAAATATAATGGAGTCCGACCGAACCTGCTGTAAGTGTGTGAATGAGAGGTATTTATACACGTTTGAGGAACAGTGTCAGAACACTGTTCTTGCAATGTGCCTGTACCCTAAAGCATGGAGTTCTGAGCTATACCTAGTACACTTGTCAGGTGTCAGATGAGATCTTAGGGACACAATCCCGTGAATTCAGGAGGACTGGTAGTCTTCGGGTTGTTCCAGTGATACCCCCGGAACATTAACCGAAACGTCTTCCGGAGATCTTCCCGACCATGTTCCGTTGGCCTTCCGGGTACCTCCGTTGTCAATAATAATAATAATAATAATAATAATTATTATATATTTTATATTATTATTATTATATATTTTATATTATATAATAATAATAATATAATTATATATTTTATATTATATAATAATAATAATATAATAATAATAACAATAAAAATATATTATATATTAATTATAAAAACTGATTTTTTTTTGAACGGCAATATTATTAAAACTAGCAAGAAGCTAGCTCAAAGAATTACAAAGAAATTAAATTTGGGTTTTTAAGCCAAGAATCCCAAGTAAAAACCTTATTACATCTGTTATGACACCAAAGAAAAGAATGTGACACAATGTCGTCGAAAATCACCGAACGATTTGGCGGAGATGAGTCAAAAATTAAGCGATTCCGGAAACCCCAAATAAACCACCAAGCAACCATAAAGACACCTTCAAGTAGACCCTTGACTTTAGATGAAAGCCGAATATCTGAGAACCACGAAAGCCATTCCGAAAACGAAGAACGATGCTGCCAAACAACCTCCCACCATCTACAAATATGCTTTAAGATTACTTGTGCCAACGGACATTGATAAAAAACGTGGGATACATCTTCCTCACTTCCACTGCATATCGGACATAGGACCGAATCCAAGGTAACTCCTCTCTTAAACAGGTTAAGTCTCGTAGGAAGACAGTCACGTCTAGCCTTCTAGAAGAAAACATTAATCTTAATCGGCACACCTTTCACCCACCTTGTTGGAACATTATGAGAGGGAAGAAACATATCGTCAATACTAGACCGAGTATCTTTGACCGAGAACGTACCATCAGTAGATAACGAATAGACCCATCGATCCGGATAAGGAGAAAGTAATACCGTGTCCAAGATAGAAACCAAGTCATTTAGCTGAACCATCTCCACTCCTCCTCGAACATGCCTACGAAAAGAAGACTCCACATCTGCTGCCATTTTTTCTTCCACAGAAATATTACGATTCGTCTCAAGAGCAAAGAGCCGAGGGAAAGCCTGACAAAAAGAGTTACCGCCTATCCAGTTATCCAACCAAAATTGCGTATTCGAACCATTACCAACTCGTTTAGAACATTTTGCTAGGAAATCAAAACCCCTGTTCTTAAGGACAATCACTTCCTTTAGGATAGTATTCCATAAAGATAATGAGAGAGATGGTTGAGGATCAATCCGAGAACCATGTATTGCTTGGATAACTCGAAACCAGAGAGAATCCTCATTGGACATAATGCACGGTTAAGGCCATAAAAGCTTGCCACTCCTAAACCCCCTTTTTTCTTAGAGGCTAAAACCTTATCTCATGCCACCCAAGTAATTTTTTTCTCCGACAAGTTAGCCCCTTTAAAAAAATTATTCCGGATGGATTCCATATCTTTAAGCACTCCTTTTGGAACTTTGAATAATGACATATTATAAAGGGGAGATGCACCAAGAACCGACTTCAAGAGGGTGAGTCTACCCCCAATCGATAAAGTTTTCGCCTTCCATTTAGAAAGGCGAGCTTTTAACTTAGCCACAACATCATCCCAAGGCTTAGAACGCGACATACACTCACCCACCATAACACCAAGGTAACGGAATTTATTTTGCATTACGGAGCAACCTATAGAATTAGCCATATCTACAACAACATGCTGTTGGACTCCCACTCCCAAGAGTTGACTTTTATTAAGATTAATATGAAGCCCCGAAGCAAGACGAAAACAATTAAGAACTTGAATAATTCCCCGCAAATTAACATCCGACCACTCACCAATAAACAAGGCATCATCCGCATAAAATAAGTGGGATAACGAGATAGAATCATGAAGGCGGATACCAGTGAACAACCTATCATTCACAGCTCTACAAACGGAAAGATGTAAAGATTCCATCACGAGAATGAAAAGAAATGGGGAAAGAGGGTCACCTTGTTTTAATCCGCATTGGAATTGAAACTCACTTGACGGGCTTCCATTAACTAATATCGAACCCTTAGCATGACAAAAGGTACCTCGAACCCATTTACACCACGTAGAACCAAAACCAAACGCTTCTAAAACATCTATCAAAAAATCCCATCGAACCGAATCGTAAGCCTTAGCAAAATCAACCTTGAAAAACATCGACTTCTTTTTCTTTCTTTTGCACCATTGGAGAACTTCGTTTAAAATAAATGGACCATCTAAGATATGTCTGTTTGCAACAAACGCGGATTGGGTATCAGAAACAATATCATTAATGACCATAGCCAATCGCTTAGCCATAATCTTTGTAACCACCTTATACCACACACCCAATACGACTAAAGGGCTTGTAATCTTTGACAACTATGGCGATCTCGTAACTAATGTCCAAAAAAGCAACGAAGGTGATTATAACACCCATTTGAAAATGTACCCATATGACAAAAAAATATCCACCGCATCACAAAATCCGACCCAATGCAATTCCAATATTTTCTAAAGAATTCAAAAGTGAAACCGTCCGGACCCGGGGACTTATTTTCACCACAATCCCACACTGCCAAACGAATTTCATCCCTAGAAACAACTCTCTCCATATCAGCAACTTGATCCTGAGATAATCTATTAGGAAAAGTAAAATTAATTTTAAACCTGGTCGAATTAGGATTTTTGAATTGAGACGCATAATGGTCTTGGAAAGCCTTTTTTACAAGAATCGGATATCCGAAATCCAAACACCATCATTTGAAAACACCCAGAACATCCAACAGAGTTCTCTTTTTATTTCAAACCCATGAAAAAATTTAGTATTTTCGTCTCCCTCCACGGCCCATTTAACTTTACTCTTTTGCATCGAGTCCATAGCCTCCAAGGCTTTAATGTCATGAAGTTGACATTTCAAACTGTTACGTCTGCATAACAAAGATTCAGATACCCCTCCTGTATCCAAAATTTTATCTATGTCACTCATTTCTTCAGAAATAGAACGTTTATCACAAACTCGCTGCTTGGTTTTATCTTTAATCCACGCCTTATGAAAAAAATCTACTTTAGCTCCTGAAGTTTCTTTATAATCTAATCAAACCGTTCTTATCCGATATTATAAAGAATTCCAAGATTGAGTCACCATCTCGTCAAAACCAGCCAATCCAAACTAAGAATGAAAAAAGCCGAAAGGGAACCGGACCAAAGTCCAATCTTACTTCATGAAGGAGAATCGGACGATGATCTGATAAGTGTCAATCAAGACACAAAGCTGTTATGGATGGAAATAAAGATATGACACCTTCGGAAACAAGAAACCTGTCCAACTTACTCATTTTATTCGCCGATGGATGTGACCAAGTAAACGAAAAACCTCATTTGTAACATCAACAAGACTTGATGAAGAAATGAAATTATCAAAAATTCTGGAATTAAAAGGATTAAAACATGTACCACTTCTTTCCTCACTACACCGAACCTCGTTGAAATCACCCATTAAGATAACTTCTCCATTCCAACGGCTTAACATAATTTGAAATATAGTCCCATAACAGCCTCCTATACTTAGGGTCTTGAGGAGCATAAATCGCCACAAGAAGAATCTTAACTTTATTTGGGATTCATACCGTAAATCGCCACAAAATGATCCGAAACAGTAACATACTCCTTTTTGAAAAATGACTCCTCCCAAATGCATAATATACCTCCTGAACTTCCTAAAGACTCGCTATAAACAAAATCGTAATTAGAATTTCCCACATAAACTTTACATCCATGTGAGAAACCTTCTCCAACTTTGTTTCTTGAATAGCAATAAAATTAATATTATTTTTTGTAGTTAATTCTTTCACCCACTCCTTTTTCGACTTGTGACCAAGCCCTTGAATGTTAATGGACATAACATTCATGAGAAACCAACATCAGCTCCTTGATTTCCAATAATCGACACAAAATCCTTCTCGCAACCTTCCATAGTATAACCCATAGCTTGACCTACTTTAATTACATCTTCTAAGGAAACTCCCAAAAACCGAACCCCCCTAATTACCATGACTTGGACCCAACGAATGATAAGAATCCTCCTTTTGGGCAACATGTAAATATATTCATCACTTGACACTGATATTTTGATGCTGATCCAATAACTCATAAAATCTCCATCCTCTCTTGTGCTGGTTACGAAATATTCACCACTTCAGGACCCAAAGGTGTAAACCCCGGAGGGAGAGACAAGAATTCACTAGGATCCTTAATCTCCACTTCGGTCATCTTATATTGATTAAGCAACAAATGAACCCAAAAGTATCATCAGATACTAGTACTGTAGGAAATAGTTTCAGCCACTCTTCTACTTCACAACTATGCATTCTCGCTTCCTCCCTTCATCTTCACTCGAATGAAATTGGCTATCTTTATTTTTTTCTTCATGTACCGAATCATTCTCCGACGTATAAACCTTCTCCTTCACATCAAGAAACAAAGGATTCCACATAAACAGCTCCTTAGCTCGTACCATAAAAACTCTACCTTTTACAATAATCTTAAACGTCTCGAGAATAGAAGTAGGATGTTTAGTTATGATGCACAGACGTTTACGCCCAAAGGTAGAATCAGAATAATCTTCAATATCCACCGTTTCCCCCCATTTCTTACCAATTTTTTTAAACGTCTCACGCTTCCAAGCATAAAGCGGAATCCCCTCTATATCCACCCAAACAACACGTTCATCACTCACAAAATCTTGAGGAACCTCTAAAATGTCATGAAACCAAGAGCAAAACCCAGTATGATTCATCAGATTTCGCTTAACTTTAACCGTATTGCATTCGAACATCACCCATCTGCCCCCAAGATAAAATGGTGTAACATCCTCAAATCCTTCTTCAGCTAAAACAACCTTTAGATTAGCAACGGAATTAAGATCCTTAACTCTTCCCATCGTACATTTGGAAAAGTCACACTCATTAATGCACCCTAAGACCAAAGCCGGAGAAGGAGAGATCAAAGGATTATCAACCCCATTAACCACAGACACAAAAGAACCAGCCGAAACATTAGCCTTATAGTTATTCATTGTTCCTTGAGCCTTGTTTGCTTTATTATTAGAGACTATGGTTGCAGCGGCCTCCCGTGTTATACGCGCTTTGCAATCGCGACAATGATAGTTATTGTCGTTTTATTTTTTGTTGCAAGTTAAATAAATATTTACGGCCTATGCACATATAACTTGAGTTATATATCAGAGATATTATTTTTCCATATAAAGTGCAAAAATCATCTTTATGGTTTGTCAAAAAACCGTCTCACCTCCCTCGTCAATATTTCACCCAAAAATCATACCTCCGTTAGTAAATTGAGGCACCATACGTCCCTGAGGACGAACGTTGTAATTTTTTTTCGTTAAGTACTAACGAATGTCTTAAAGGAAAGTATTGTTGTCTTTTGTTGTCACATGGATGTATAATGAACCTTTGCTTTAATTTTTTTTTATTTTTAAATAAAAAAAATACATTATTATTCGTAAAAAAATTTAATTTTTTTTAAAAAATATTAAATTTTTTTCGTACTTTAAAAAAAATTATTTTTACGTTATTATTCGTATCTTTTACTTTTTAAAAAATTTTCCTTTTTAACTTTTGAAAAAAAAATGCATAAAACATAAAAATGCAAAAAAAAATTTTTTCGTTAGAAAACATAAAAATGCATAAAACCATTTAAAAAAAATAAATTTAATTTTTTTAATATTTTAAAAAAAATTCAAAAAAAAAGTAAAAATGTTTTAATTTTTTTATTTTTTATTAACTTTTAAAAAAATTTAATTTTTTTCGTAAGAAAAAATAATACTTTTTTTAATATTTTTAAAAAAAACAAGATTTTAAAAAGTACGAAATTTTTTATAAATGTTTTGTAAAAAAAATTTAAATTTCTTCACGAATAATAACGTAAAATAATATTTTTTTTTAATTTTAAAGGTACGAAAAAAATTAAGATTTTAAAAAGGGCGAAATTTTTTTAAAAAATTTTAAATTTTTTGACGAATAATAATGTAAAAAAAATATTTAAAAAAAATAAAAAACAAAGAAAAACTAAAGCAAAAGTTCACCATACATCTCTGTGGCAGCAAAAAGACAACAATACACTCATTTAAGACTTTCGTTAGTATTTAACAGAAAATTAAATTGCATCGTTCGTCATCAGGGACGTATGGTACCTCAATTTACTAACGGAGGGATGATTTTTGGGCAAAATATTGACGAGGGACGTGAGACGGTTTTTTAAAAAACCACAGAGATGTTATTTTCGGCCTCCTGTGTTATACGCGCTTTGCAATCGCGACAATGGTAGTTATTGTTGTTTTATTTTTTGTTGCAAGTTAAATAAATATTTTCGGCCTAAGCATATATAATTTGAGTTTGAGTTAAGTATATTTTTGGTCCTTGTGGTTTGGTGCGAGTTAATTTTTGGTCTAAAATTCAAAAAAGGTTCACTTTTGGTCCAAAAACGTAGTTTCGGTCCACTTTTAGTCCAATCCCGTGAATTTGTACTAAAATTTTTGGACTAAAAGTGAAACGAAACTATGTCTTTTGGACAAAAACCAAACTTTTTTTTTATTTTTGGACCAAAAGTGAGAAAATGCACCAAACCACAAGGACAAAAAATGTACTTAACTCTTTGAGTTATATACCGGAGATATTATTTTTCTTTATGATGTGTTATAAGAATGTTATAATGTAAACATCGACACGACGAGATAGATAAAAACCCAATAATTCAACTACGCGTAGTGCTCTTATATGATTTTTTGTAAGAAGCTTTTTGTAATGATTAACACCTCGACCAAAACAACCTTAAATGATTTTTTGTTAGATTAAGTATAACCCACTATACACTTTCGCTTGTAGACACAAAAATGTTAAATTATGAGTTAACTACATTTTTGGTCCTTACGGTTTATCGGGTATAACATTTTTGGTCCAAAACGATTTTTTTGTAACGGATCCTGTCCGTTTTTATCGTCCTGTAACACTTTTGGTCCAAAACGTTAGTTTGACCAACTTTGATCGTTAACTGTGAGTGCAAAAGTGTATTTTCACATGTATAACAAAATAAAAAAACACATTATAAATTCATACACTTTACAATATAACTTCACCACCATCTTTGGCAGCCACCCCCAGGCCGCCACCACCACCGACGTCCGTCACCACCCTGCTTAATGTTGTTCCCCACCACCAAACACACACGACAGCCGACCATCGCCACCAATTTTCTTCATCTCTGTTAAACAAACACTAGGGCTGTAAACGAACTGAACGTTCAGTGAACATTTCATGAACCGTCCGGTAAAAAGTTCGTTTATGTTCGTTTACTTATTAAATGAACGAACATGAATAAGGCTCCGTTCGTGTTCGTCCGGTTCGTTTACAGCCCTAACAAACACCCCCACTCACACAAACATAACCAAACCCAGCCACCACTACTGCCGACGTCCCAACACCAATGTCATCATAACTAAACCCAGCCACCACTACTGCCGACGTCCCAACACCAATGTCATCACCCGTCACCGCCACCATTATTTTTTGAACGGCAAATTTATTAAGGCAAAAACTAGCAAGGTGCTAGAGTTAAAGAGTTACAAGGTAAGGAGATTTAAGCCAATCGTTCCAACTAAACGAAGCTTTACAACGGTACTTACACCAATAAAAAGATCTAGAGACAATATCATCAAATATAATCGCCTTCGAATATTTATATTTTATTATACGGGTTAAACGGGTCGACCCACAAGTTAGGTTCGGGTTGGGAATAGATTAAGCGGGTCGACCCGCCCACCCGTCTAAGATTTTTTCTTAAATGAAAAACTATTTATATTTTAGCATACGGGTTAAACGGGTCGACCCACAAACTCGTTTAACCTATTTAACCCGAGATCTTAACGAGAAGTTGTAGCGCCACAATTACACATGAAAAACAAGTGGTTGGAGGATTCTACTCCACTATCACAAATAGGACAGAGAATGGAGTTAATGGCGATACCTCGACGAGAGATGTTGAGCCGCGTAGGGAGAGCATCGAGCTTCACTTTCCAAGCGATGATGTTAACCTTAATAGGAAACCGATGTGTTCCCTGAGTTTTAGAAGACACAACAGACTAATAACTTATGTTGTCAATCTCCTTTGGATAGATGCATCAGTGATACTCCCTGAACCTTTAAAGTCCTACGACATTGTGATATCTGTCACAACCCAAAAATCAGGACAACGCGCGGGAATGGTAACATTGGGGTGCGACTTTTAAGGCACTAAACACAAGTCACGGAAAAAACGACCTCAAAGAGGTTTATTAACAAACATTAGAGTTTTCCGTTCACCGTTTTAAGGAAATTTCACATTTGATATATTTATAAATCAGAGTTTACATAGGATCACAATTTATATTGCAACAGAAAAGAAAAAAATTTGTCAAATGGGTACTAAGTTATTAAGCCTTCAAAAAATATATATATCCGCGCGACTCGAATGCTCCTAATGCTCCACTAGCAAAATAGTAACCTGAAAATACATGCTAAAACGTCAACAATAATGTTGGTGAATTCATAGGTTTAAGTAAAAAAGCAGTATTGGGAATAGTTTAAGAAATAATTCATAAAGAAAAGCAGCGTTACAACATTTAAAGTGTTATTTCTGAAATCCATCCGATATCCAATAGTAAATCAAGAAATATTTAAAAGTGGGACACAAGATGAAGTAATGGTGGTGCTATAAAAAAAATAAGGTACGTATTCGAAGTCCAAACAAACAAGTAATAGCAGATATATTACGTATTTCATAGTCAAAATAGTAAGGTAGACATGGGAAACACATTCATCATGTCCAAACACTTTGTATTATTGCACTTAGCTCATGGACATCCGAAGCCTTAACTAGATTTTTGCCCAATCAGAAATGGATGCTTGCCAATCACCCGGACACCTGACTCTTTAATGTTAAATGAAACCGATCAAACGAGTGTCCCAAGTAAGGGTGGGGATTGTTAGTCCGATAGATATATCCACAACACCTGCGTACTATAATAGCAATTAAACGTTCTATGATAAGTAGGGACTTCACGGCAATAAGGTACTATTAGGCATTAATAATCAGACTGTAATATGGATAGCATACACTTTGAAACACTTGTGTCCGTAGTAAACTATCATAGTCTAAATTTAACGGTTTCTTATGTAGTTATTCACGATCTTCAAATCATGTAGTAAACAAATCAAGCCTTTAGTTAAATAATCATGTAACGCTTACGTAGTAGAAATTAATAAGTTCACTTTGTAAAACGAGCATGTATTCCCCTCGCGGGTTTATAAAACATTGAAAAGAATTGAATTGCAAGAGATATGAACTCACAAGTATTAAAATGTAATTGTAGTTAGTAAAATATACAGTTTGTAAACGAGCATGACCATTTCCCCTCGCGGGTTATAAACATGAAAAGATTGAAATGCGAGACTGAATAACAAAATGTATTAAAAAGGTTAATTGTACTGTAGTAAATTATACAAGTTTGTAAAAGAGCATGTATTCCCCTCGGGGTTTATAAAACATTTGAAAAGATTGAATTGGAGACTATGTACTCACCTTGAGTGAATGAGCTAGTAGTTAGAGGTATAGCAGGTAAATGCGTCGCGGATAAAGACGCATAGAAACCCTAATTAAATATAGGTCGCAATAAGTACTAAAAACTTTGATTATTTATGGTGACCGTATAGCTAATCATATATCGTTCGGGCTATCAGAATTAGAGGTCGTGTAGTGAACGTATGAGGAGCTAGGACACTTTAAATCGTAAATCCAACAACTCGTCGATACGCCACCCCGAAGAGGCCTCATTATGAAACTCCCTAGTAATATAGTACTTTGATTAATACCACATATAGGTCTATATAGTTCAATCACCATCTAATTGTGTTTGTGAAATAATGATTAAATCCCATTTGACAAATAAATGCCATGTATTAAAGCTGTATAATCGTCAAATAGTTCAATAGCTTTGTCAAAGATAACATTTATAAAGTTTAAAAAAGTATAAATATTATTTTATAGTGATTCCATAATGTTTCGCAAACATTTATTTAATAAATAAGATCACTTCTTCAGCTCAGGAAATAGTGTTAGTTTACAAAATATACATCACGAATATTATAAAAATCGCGGTTTATGTAAAAGTGCCGGTTTCCGAACAAACTTCTGTAGTTTTTCATTCGATAATCAGGGACCCGAAGGCCCTCGAAAAATGAGTTCAGCAGCTGCTGAGCTGTGCACATTTTTCAGCATTTTATAGATATGTTCGATAAACTTTTGAATCGGCGTATCTTATTTGTTTTAACTCCGTTTTTAGTGATTCTTTCGAGTACGTCTTCGTAATTAAAAGTTTTATAATTATTTTCCAAAAATGTATCTGTTGTGAACAGTAAATTTTATAAAATTAGTTTTATAAAAGTTTAATTAACGTATAACTTGTAAACTATGTATCTTCTTCGTTATAAATTGTTTTTAGAGTAAGTTTCTTATCTTTTTGGAATCGTCATGTGTGTTTGAATTTTATAAAAAATATAAAATAATATGTTATTTACACGAATTTTGGACAGAAACTTGGTGTGACTTTGATAACTCCATTTTCATGTTAAAATCCTAAATGGTGATTTAGTTATATAGAAACATGTAAACACATTAAAAATGAATAAAAGTAAAGACAATGTAGGTTTTTGATAACCTTAAATGAGATGTAGTGTGATCGTACCCAAAGTATCTAAACCCTTGTTTAGTATAAACAAAGCTTGAAATTATTGATACCCTAGATTAGGTTATACCTTAATGCATTACTTTATTTGCTTCAAATACTTGCCAAATGGTTAAACCAAAGGCTTGCAAACACCTTTAGTTATATCTTAGCAATGATGACGTAGTAGCTGTTTGCTGTTATATTTATGTGTATAAGTTGTATAAAATTTTGTATGGATTGTTTATAGGGGGGTTTTGAGCCGTGGGATAAGAGGGCACAAAAGGGAAGAGTTTTTGATTTTCTTGTTAAGTGTAAAGTGTGTAGATGATAGTTCTTGCATGAAACTTGTATATATATAATCCTAGTTGGTCAAAAGTGTGCATTAGGAGTCCAAGGAACATGAGGAGGGTTTTAAGGGTCCTTGTGTTCTTGTCTTGAGTCAAAGTAACAAGGTATGGCTAGGTATTAATGAGCAAGTGTAGTACATTGACCAAATGGAAGAGTTTTCTTATATTTCTTGTATATATTGCAAAAATTTCGCATTACACCATGATATATATATGATAATATTTTGTAATATTTTATGTATTGGGTTAAATGTGGGTATTTGTTGAAGCGTAGAAAGTTTGGTGGTTTCCGGGAGTGCCTAACGTAATTTATCGCGAAACGAAATCAATTTATCGTATATAATTAAAAATTAAATTAAACAAGTTAATAATTATACTCAAAATAATTCTTAACATAGCTTGATGTAAACATTTAATTTGTTGGTGTCCGTTTTTACGCTGATTGGTGATTTTAATTTACGCGATTTAACTTAACTATTAAAATTAAAAGTAAACGCGTACAAGTTAGAAAAAAAATGATTAGCAAAATAGATGACGTCGTAAATGACCTGAAAATTCGGAATGTTACAATATCGGCAATAAATTAACATTAGAAACCAAGTCTGACAAGGAAGAAAACTGCGCCTGTTCGATACCGCCTCTAGGATCCCGACGAAATGAATGATCCAGCCTTAGATCTGTCAGCTTCGATCTAACAGTCACGTCTTCAGAATTTTCAAGAGCGTACACACGTGGGTATAAGTTTTTGAGAGAATCATCCCCTATCCAACGTACACGCCAGAAATATGTTTTAGATCCATCACCTAATTTGAGACGCATGAGATCCAGGAAGTTAATACCTAGATGATTCAGAACACCCATTTCTTTCACAATATGCAACCAACTAGAATTGTTGCACACAGTTATGTGTTTGCCAATTTGACCATCAACACCATGAATGGCCTTTATAATACGAGCCCAAAATGACGAACTTTGGTCAAAAAATCTCCACACCCATTTGAGCATTAAGGATCTGTTTTTTAAAGATAAAGGTCTTGGGTTGGAATTTTTGGTTTTTATGGTTGCGTCTTGCGGTCTGGTTTGCTAGTTTTGGTTGGTTTTAGTTTGTTGTGGTTTTGGGTTTGGTTTGATTTTTTTGTTTTTGTTATTCTTTGTTTCAATAATGTTAGGTGTTGGGATTAATCGGTGGATTTGTTTGGACACACAGTGACCACCCTTATCTTTTGGACCGTAACAACACAAATACTTTTCTAAGATTTTGGGACCATTTTAATCCAACAGGCTTGAGTGCTGTTATGAACATGCCCATGAAAAAAATGGCAGCGAATAGATTCGAGCTTTCGAAGAACAGCAAGCGGGGCTTTGTAAATAGACAAGTGAAAAATAGGTATAGCAGTCAACACCGATTTAATGAGAGTTAGTCTGCCACCTATCGACAAGCTTTTCATTTTCCACTTGGAAAGACGAGAACATACCTTATTAATAACCTCCTCCCACGCATCATATCGAGTCATCGAGCTACCAACTTTAGTACCAAGATATGTAAACGGAGTATTGAGAATGAGACATCCAAGTTTGACCGCAGCATTGTTAACAGTATCCTTAGCCACCAGAGTTCCCATGATTTTACTTTTGGCCATATTAATCCGCAGCCCGGATGCTCGATAAAAACATTCGAGCACATGAGTAAGGGTTAGTTAATATTACCCTCGCAACCATTGACCCACGAAGACAACATCATCCGCATAGAACATATGAGAGATAGTCGTGGATGAATTTAGCTTGATGCCTTTAAATAAACCTGCGTCCACCACACGTTGAAAGGAGAGATGAAGACTTTCCATGACTAAAATGAATAAAAAGGGGGATAAGGGGTCGCCTTGTTTGAGACCCTTGTAAAATTAGAACTCATTCGTGGGGCTGCCATTACAAGATATCGAAATTTGTCGTGTTAAGGCAACATATAATCCATCTACGCATTGTCACCTAAACCAATTTTTTCAGCAACATCATCTAAAAAATACCATCGGATCGAGTCAAAAAGCTTTTTCCAACAGTCGACCTTAAGATTAAACGATGGTTTCTTTTTAAGCTTACACATTTAAAGAACTTCATTAAGGATGAAAGGACCGTCAAGAATCTGTCTATCTTTTATGAAGGCAGATTGCACCTCATTAACAATATCACCCAGCACCACAACAAGACGATTCGACAAAATTTTTGCTATGATCTTGTATAAACTCCCGATGAGGCTAATAGGTCTGAAATCTTTTACAGTGTTGGCATTAGGCATTTTTGGAATTAGTGTGATGAAAGAAGAGTTACAACCAGCAGGAATGACGCCGTCATTAAAGAAACATTTGACCGCTTCAAAGACGTCGTTTTCGAGTTATTCCAAAGTGCCTGTAAAAAAGCCGATTGATAAACCCGTCGGGGACCTGGGGATTTGTCAGTTACACAGTCCCACCGCCTCTGTTTAATTCCTCCTTGGAACGAGCAGTTCAAGATCAGATTGCTGTTCAGGAGATAATGTAATCGGGTATTCCATGTTAAGGTGAGCACGGTAACTGTCAGGTTTGGCGAATCTTTTACTAAAATGGAGATAAAACTCTTTCTTGACGATACTGGGATCTTGAAGCCATACCCCATCGACCAAAATCCCCCGTATGCTAAGTTGACTACGCCTTTTGTTTAACATGCCATGGAAAAAGCTGGAATTCTCGTCCCCTTCAATACACCATCTAATTTTAGCCTTTTGGGCCATTTCCGTCGCATTACGTTTATCTATATCTAGAAGGGAATGAATAACTTCGGATCTTTTGTTAACCAAGTCATCCGAAATAACACCACTATCAATAACCGAATCCAAAACGTGAAGCTCATCCTGAAGACTAGACTTTCCGGATTTCGTATCTCTCTTGTTACATTTTGACCATTCCCTTATTTTTACTTTAAGGTATTTTAATTTGTAGACAAAACCACTCATGGCGTTAGATGCAACAACAGGAGCACCTCTCCAATTATCCTCTACAAACTTATCGAAGCCACCGAAACCCAAAACACCAACACATCTCCTTCTGAACCCGACCAGTGATGATAAAATTTGAATGTATAGGGCATAGTCAAGGACAGTTTCAGAAGCAAGATAGGGCGTATTATGGTCAGAATAAAAAAAAGAAAGGGTCCCAAGTATTGGCTTTGTAATATAGGGGCAGTAATTTGAAGTTTCAGAAATAAGAAATCTGTCCAGTTTGCTCATCTTCGTGGCCGATTTATGACACCACGTGAAGGTACTGCCACCGAGAGGGACTTCTATCAAACCCGCGTTAGTAATAAAGGAATTGAACAAGTTTGCACCGTGTGCATGGAACACCGAACCAAATCTGTCTGATTTAACCCTGACCTTATTGAAATCACCCATGATGATGACTTTGCCATTCCACTGTTGCGTGACATGAAGTAAGTAGTCCCACAGTAAAATTTTATCTTTCATATCGTGTTAGTCTGCAGGAGCGTTGACGAAATAATAAGAAAATCATCGCAGTTTTTAACCAACACCTCGGCCTATTCAACAAAGGAATCCGAGACGGTGCGTCTGTGCATGACAAATGACGTTAACATCCCAAATACATAAAAAAAAAAAAATATATACCTCCGAGTTGCCAACGGAGTCACTATGCCGTAGTCAAGCCAAAATTTACCCAGCCATTGTTTAACCGTAATAAGATCCATGTTCTCCATTTTAGTTTCCTGAAGAGTAAGAAAGTTCACCTTGTGTTTGATGTATAAGTCCTTAACCCAATCTTTTTTAGCCTTCTGGGCAAGGCCTTGAATGTTCAAGGATAAGCAATTCATTGATCCACAGCTTCCTATCCTTGTGTCCCAATGATTTGAGACATATTGTTTAAAACGCCATCCATGTTGTTAGACCATTTGTTTTGTCCCACTTTAGCCAATTCTTTCCATCATGCAATAATTGATCCACCTGTACGCGATGCGAAGGTTTTTTAAAGTGAGGACCCCCGAAATCACACAGATTCAGTAGTTTCTTTCTGAAACTTCCTGTTCAGGAGAGAATTGGGAGCATTAGTATTATCTTCATTCGTGGATACATTGGGGGTAAAACCTTACTATTGTTATCACTAGCAAACCATATAACTTTTACCACCACCATCACCATCCACGGCCGACCACATCCAAACCGCCACCAAACACAACAAAAGCCACCCCTGGTAAACACAAACAACAAACACTACTAACCATTTACCACTACCATCCACCAACACCTTCCACCATCTCACCATTATCTCACCGACACCAACACCTTCCACCATCTCACCTAATCGTCGGCCAACACCCAACAAACATTAACCATCTAATAACTTCCTTCAATATAAATAAAAACCTCAAATCCTTAATTTTACAAAAATAAAAACCCTAAGCCTATATTTCAACTCAAATCACAAAAATTAACTGCATAAATGAGTGACTCGCATCAAACAACACAAATCTTTCAACCAATTACTCTAATTTAATCGAAAAACCAAAAAAGCCCCAATTTTGATATATATAAAAAAATGAAACCCACCACCAACCACTGAACACCATTTCTGTTGGTGGTGTGGTTTTTCGTAGTGAGGGGGGGGAGGGGATGGGGGGGGCGGGGGGCGGGGGGGGGGTTTTTAAATTTTTTGGGGCGGGGGGGGGTCTGTAAATCTGCAGAATACATACTAATTTGTGGGAGTTGTGCTCTAGCCATGTGAGTTTTTGGAGTGATAAGGGTGAAAAAGTATGAAAGTGTTTGAGTCGGTAGGTTAATGGAGATATAAAGGAAAGATGTTTATGTGGGTTTCTTGATGGGTGTAAATGATGTTATAAAAAAAATATAATAATAATAATAATATTTTATTTTTATAATAATAATAATAATAATAATAATAATAATAATAATAATAATAATAAAGGAGATGTCATTTTAGTCATTGCACACCATCATGCGAGGGTAGTTTAGTCATTTCTAATCTTTTTAACAAGTCAAACTAGCAGTCAACGTAAAATGGACCAAAAGTGTTATGGGTCGATAAAAAACGGACAAGATCCGTTACAAAAAATCGTTTTGGACCAAAAGTGTTATACCCGGTAAACCATAAGGACCAAAAATATAGTTAACTCTTAAATTATTTTCGACTTTTGACGTGTCAAACTATAAACGGCCTTCCTAAAATCGCTTATATTACCACAAGTTGCTAAACATAAAGTCGTTTTCTTACAATCACTTTTGAACAATTTTTCCATGTTAAGTAGAAGGATCACATGACGAATCAATCAAAAAGTGCATTTGCCACTAGCTTCTATACTTCTGATATTTGGAAAATATAATCTTCCTTTTTTTTCTAGATATATTATTTACATCACTATTAATCAATGAACTTGTAGAACAAAAACATTATTGAAAAGGGTAAAAGCCATAAATTACCAACGTACTTTCCGAAATTTCTCGACTTGAACCCTTTACTTTTTTATTAACACCGAAACCCACGTACTTTCAAATTTTTAACCGACTTGAACCAAACGTTTGTACCGTTAGTTATTATGTGGCAACGTTAGACCATTTAGCTAATGATCGCTTTGCATCGTTAGTCCTTTAACAATAACAGTTCTTTATATGATTTTTTATGTTTTCGCTCGTTTTTTTACGTTTTCGTCCGTTTTTTTACGATTTCGTCTGGTTTTTACGTTTTCGTCTTTTTTTTTGCGTTTTCGCCTGTTTTTTACGTTTTCACCCGTTTTTTACGTTTTCGTCCGTTTTTTTACGATCTCGTCTGGTTTTTTACGCTTTCGTTTGTTTATTTTACGTTTTCTCCCTTCTTTTTTACATTTTTGCCTGTTTTTACGTTTTCGTCCATTTTTTACGATTTCGTGTGGTTTTTTACGTTTTCGCTGGTTTTTATGCGTTTTTGTCCGTTTTTACGTTTTCGTCTGTTTTTTATGATTTCGTCTGTCTTTTTTACGTTTTCGTCTCTATTTTTTGCGTTTTTGCCCGTTTTTATGTTTTCGCCCATTTTTAACCGTTTTGTCCTCTTTTTTACGTTTTCGTCCATTTTTTACAATTTCTTCTGGTTTTTTACGTTTTCATCTTTTTTTGGGTTTTCGCCTGTTTTTACGTTTTCGCCCGTTTTTTACGTTTTCGTCCGGTTTCTTACACTCTCATACATTTCTTATGTTTTCGTCCGTTTTTTACGATTTCGTATGGTTTTTACGTTTTCGTTTGTTCTTTTACGCTTTCGCACGTTTTTTTAAATCTTCGTTAGTTTTTTTAAATCGTACGAAAACGTTAAAAAAAGCAAAATAACAGACGAAATCGTACGAACACGGCTGAAATCGTACGAAAATGTAAAAAAAAGACGAAAACGTAAAAACAAACGAAATTTTTAAAAACCAGACGAAAACGTAAAAAAACGAACGAAGACGTAAAAACCAGACGAAATCGTAAAAAACGGACGAAAACGTAAAAAAGAGGAAGAAAACGTACAAAACGGGCGAAAACACAAAAAAAGAGAAGAGGACGTAAAAAAACCAGAAGAAATCGTAAAAAACGGACGAAAACGTAAAAAAGAGGACGAAAACGTAAAAAAAAACAGCGAAAACGTAAAAAACGAGCGAAAACGCAAAAAAAAAAAAAAACGTAAAAAACAGACGAAATCGTAAAAAAAGGACGAAAACGTAAAAAACGGGCGAAAACGTAAAAAACAGGCGAAAACGCAAAAACATAAGACGAAAACGTAAAAACCAAACGAAATCGTAAAAAAACAGACAAAAACTTACAAAAACGAACGAAAACGTAAAAAATCATATAAAGAACTATTATTGTTAAAGGAATAACGATGCAAAGCGATCGTTAGCTAAACGCAATAACGTTGCCAAATGCACCTAACCGTTGCCACATAATAATTAACGGTACATCGTTTGGTTCAAGTCGGTTAAAATTTGGGAAAGTAGATGGGTTTCGGTGTTGTTGTTAATAAAAAAGTAAGGTTTCAAGTCGGGAAATTTTAGGAATTTTGGAAAGTACGTTGGTAATTTATGGCTTTTACCCTATTGAAAAAGCATAAACTTAAATGTACTACTGTGTCTAAGAAAATTGTACTACTCTATACTACTTATAAAATAAAAACATTCATCTCTTTTCATTAATGCACAAAAAAATTTAAGTAATACAATTTATTAAGTTTATGGTACAATCTTTAAATTCAACTTGATTTTAAGTAACACATATCATAAAGCTTATGGTATAATCCTTAAATGCACAAACTTAAGTAATACAAGTTTTAATGCTATGTATACAACTATTTAATGCATCAATGCAAACATATAATTAATGCTATTATTAAAATACCCCATCACTCTAAAGTACAATTAATATAATACATGGTACAAACAAAACAAGTTATTAATCAATAATACCAGAAAACCTTTCTTCTAAGCATTTGTCAAACCCGCAAGCTAAATTAGTGTCTTAGCTTTTTCATACAATGAA
>BQNB010016563.1:0-22765 GCA_026074375.1 Tanacetum coccineum | reverse complement strand
AAATGAGTCGAAAGCTTTTCACAAGTATAGTTGAAAAACTAAGTAATCATTGTGCATACTTTCGTAAGAAAGAAGACTATACCAGAAGATTAGGCATTTCCCCGTTGTTGAAGTGCATATCTGCAATTCGTCAACTAGCATATAACACCATTCCTGACACCGTTGATGAATATATACATATGGGCCAAACAACTTCTCGTCTATCTCTTGAAAATTTTATACGTCTATTATGTAGATTTTTGGACTAGAGTATTTGCGAAAACCCACTATCACTGATATTGAAAAGCTATACGCGCATCGCGAAGAAGAGCATGGGTTTTCGGGAATGCTAGGAAATCTTGATTGTACAAATCAGGAGTGATCATGGTTCGAATCCATTCATTTTGCTAGAGGTTGGTGCGTCACAAGACTTATGGATATGACATGCTTTCTTTAGTGTTTTTATATGTTAAATTTTATAACGGGAAAAAAAAAATGAAAAGTTAGGAAATGTGAAAATATCGTTGTAGTCACGGCTATAAAAAGACAAGGTCGGTCTTGCCTCAAAATTTATAGTCTTTCTTGGCGTCCTTAGTCCTTACTCACTACTCTTCATTTCTGAAAATAGAAAGAGTAAAAATGGTTGTCCCTGCTGACAATGAATCACAGGTGCCAAAAACTCTACCGGATGCTTGGGACTACAAAGGCAAGCCCGCCACCCGCTCCACCACTGGCGGCTGGGCTAGCGCCGCCATGATTCTAGGTACACGCAGAGGCCATTTTCGATATTTCCTTACATATATGTTCATTAGTACATATATGTTTTTCTTATTCACGTACTAGCGTTTGTTTGTATGTAGGGGTGGAGGCATGTGAAAGGCTAACAACGTTAGGAATAGCTGTTAACTTGGTGACATACTTGACACGTACTATGCATATTGGTAACGCTAACGCTGCTAATGACGTCACCAACTTCATGGGCACTTCTTTCATGCTTTGTCTCCTCGGTGGTTTTGTTGCCGACACCTTTCTGGGTCGATATCTTACCATTGCCATTTTTACTGCTGTTCAAGCTACGGTAAATATATTTCACACCCTTTAAAGTCTATGCCTAAATATATCTAGCATCTCATAATAATTAGTATATATGAGATGACAATGTTAGAAACGGTGACCCATAAATATATGCATTAGGTTGTTGGTAGTTGGATATTAACTTGTACAGTAACTTTTATATAAGCTTGGTAAGTCATGAGGAACTTGACCATCTCATGCATTTAGGAAAAATCGATGTTATTTTCAACAATTAACACTAAATCGAAAAAATTCATACCCCTGGTTGTGTTTATGTCTCGTCTAATATAGCGAGTACTATCCTGCTAGGTGAAAACAACCTTGAAGTGGTCACGCCAACCTCTTGAAAAGGAGGGCTTTACCTGATTTGAGTGTGTGTGGCGGTGGGTTCAAACCCCGTGGATTATTCGGCCAAACGGTCAAAAACCATGGTTACCAAAAACAAAAATATAGCGAGTACTAGATTAGTACGAGTACTTAACTATTAAACCATAAAAGATATATCCTTAACTATAACTTTTAAAAGTAATTTTGTTGTTTAAAACTGATACAGGGTGTGACAATACTAGCTATATCAACTGCCATTCCAAGCCTACAACCACCAAAATGCAGGCAAGGGGGTTCTTGTGTCCCGGCAACCGATCTTCAGTTAGCTATACTATATATCGCCCTCTACCTAACTGCTCTCGGGACTGGAGGGCTAAAATCGAGTGTTTCAGGTTTCGGGTCTGACCAGTTTGATGAGTCAAACAAAGAAGAAAAGGCCCAAATGACCACTTTCTTTAACTGGTTTTTTTTCTTCATAAGTATTGGGTCACTTGCTGCAGTTACGGTTCTGGTTTATATCCAGGACAACCTTGGGAGACGTTGGGGGTATGGGATTGTGGCGTTTTGTATTGGGATGGGTTTGGTGATCTTTTTGTCAGGTACGAGAAGGTACCGGTTTAAGAAACTTGTGGGTAGTCCTTTAACACAAATAGCATCAGTTTTTATCGGGGCGTGGAGGAAGAGACATTTGGAGCTCCCATCCGACCCTTCGTTGTTGTTTAATCTGGACGATGTTCAGATCACTGACGACGCTAGAAAACTGAAGCAAAAGTTACCGCACAGCAAGCAGTTTCGGTAAGTCATTTGTTCGTTTAATCCTTTCATTATATTTTTTACATTTGACAGAGATATTTAATAAGGTAGGACACTTTTAAGACAAAACAAATGGGTACTGGTGAACATCACGAGCACCTGAACATATACTGTCAACCTCAATTATTTTTGGATATGAATCTTGGACTATATGTTGTATAGGGGACACAAATATTAGTATATCCTATATTGGGGATTGATTGATGAATTTTGAACCAAAATTTGGATGTTTCTGTATTTTGTAGTTTTCTTGACAAGGCGGCAATCAAGAACAGCGAAAAGTCTGGTGAAATCTTTAAAGTGAACAAATGGTATCTTTCGACTTCAACCGATGTAGAAGAGGTGAAAATGGTTATCACGATGGTACCTATTTGGGCAACGACAATCATGTTTTGGACAATATACGCACAAATGACGACTTTCTCAGTGTCACAAGCAACCACCATGGACCGACACATTGGGAAATCTTTCCAAATCCCGCCAGCTTCACTTACTGTCTTTTTTGTTGGGAGCATTCTCTTGACGGTTCCTGTTTACGACCGTGTCGTAGTCCCACTCGCCAGACGGTTCCTTAAAAACCCACAAGGGTTAACCCCTCTTCAACGTATTGGCGTGGGGCTGGTCCTATCCACATTGGCTATGGTTTCAGCTGCGTTGACAGAGATAAAGAGGCTCCGCGTGGCTCAGTCTCATGGTTTGGTTGATGACCCGTCTAAGGTGGTTCCACTCAGTGTCTTCTGGTTGGTTCCGCAGTTTTTCTTTGTGGGGTCGGGTGAGGCATTTACTTACATAGGACAACTTGATTTCTTCTTGAGAGAGTGTCCTAAAGGGATGAAAACAATGAGCACAGGATTGTTTTTAAGTACCTTGTCGTTAGGCTTCTTCGTTAGCTCATTATTGGTGACGATAGTGCACAAGGTGACTGGTGACAGTGAGCCGTGGCTAGCTGATAACTTGAATAAGGGGAAGCTTTACAACTTCTATTGGCTGCTTGCAGTTCTAAGTGTTATAAACATAGGGCTATACTTGATAGCGTCAAGATGGTATGTTTACAGGGAGCATAGGCTTGCCGGTGAGGGGATTGAGCTGGCAGAAGAATAGTTCGGAGCATGAAGCTTTCTATCTAACTATCTAATATTACAGTGTAACAAAGACGACGATGACGAAGAAATGATAAAGATGTGGAAGTATACCCGTTATTTTGTTTGGTTCGTGATCAAATATAAAGTCTGTATTGGTATAGCACTCTTCCGGATAGAGTTAATTACACAGTAATGTGTACGCATTAATCAAAACAGTGTTATATAATTCAAGTATTTCGGGTATTGATAGTTGTTGCACAAATTTTCTTAAGTAGTTGCACTTTAATTATCAAGCCACGTTGCGAACGAGTACAAAAAAAAGGAGAGACTGAAGATTATATTGACAGATACATACAATGCTGTTTGCTCTGATTATTGCTGAATACATCCTTCTAAACGAGTTCTATACAAAACTTCTTGACATTTCCCGGCAACGGACTCTCCTTGAAATCTAACTGTTATGAGACAGTAATGACACAAAATTTAGTCTTTTTGAGTTCTGTTGGAACAGACTCACTTGATGCTGCCAGGCTTATTCGTGTCTCGTAATGCAACGGTACGGTTGAATATGAGCTTTTCAGGTGTTGAATCCTTGTCAACCACAAAATAGCCTGCCATAAAATAAAAGAAAGGAAATTAAGCGAAAGAAGCGTTTATGCCAAAGTGAGAATTTTTTAGAACTTACCATGCCTTTCAAACTGGAACTTGTCTCCAACCTCAGCAAATTCGAGGCTCATAAACGAACGAATAATCGGACGTTCACGAACATAAATAAACTGACAAGACTTTTGTTCATGTTCGTTCATTTAACCAAACGAACGTAAAATGTTGTTCATGTTCGTTCATTTAATAAATAAACGAACTTCTTATCGAACGGTTCATGAAATGTTCACTGAACGTTTATAAGGTTTTGCTGAACTGGTTTCCAACAAACTGGCGGTTTGTAAACCGGTTATAAAAAAAAATCGACCGTAACCGGGTTGTAAACCGGTTTTTAAACACAACTCGATAGTCATAAAACCGGTATAAACCGTTGACTAACCAACGATTTTGTTTTTTTCAGATATGAAAAGAAACCGGTTTTATAACCTAACCTTTTTTTTAGACAAAACCGGTTTTTTTGATTGTTGACTAAAACCGGTTCGTACAAAAAACCGAACCAGAATTTTAAAAAACCCGAAATGTTCACCCTCTTACTTTGAACATATAACCATATGAAAGCACAACTTACTACTCATCAAGCACAGCTATCAAAAATAAAACTTGAACACCAAACGATGTCGATTTATTATATAAACAATATCATTTAAATGAATTTTATTCATGCTTTTATGAATTTTCTTACATTAGGGGTATTTTAGTAATTTCACATTTGTCAAGATTTTTAGGTTTTACAGTTGGAGCTGGATTCATAGGTACAATAAAGCATGAATCAAATGGTTATGCTTTTTAGCTCAGCTACAATGGTTATGATAGAGCAAGTCAATTTTAGTAGACCAAAATAAGTGGCAAAGTAATATTTTTCAGTGGGAGAATATTAATGGAACACTAAGAAGTTTAGTAACATAACGATTGAACATATCTAAAGACTCCCATAGTCCCATCTCAATTAGTAAAGCAATGATGAATAATAAGGTGGCTTGAAATGCAAATACAGAGTAGTGCCAATATCTATTGTAGCAAGTGAAAGAACAAAGATTAGTACTCCAAATGTGACTTCATTTGCCATGACTTCAAAAATGTTTAAATATTTTTAAAAAACCGATTTCGGTTTTTTTCCCGGTTCGGTTCATGAACCGGTTTTTCTGTACACCTCTATGTTCAAGTAGGGGTTTAAGTTTTTATGATTATTGGGTTTATTATAACTATACCGCTGGGCTGTGAGCCCGATTCAATCATTATACTATTTTTTTCAACTTTTTCTTACAATTTTCAACATTATTTTTTCAATTAATCCATTCGTCCTACATTAAGTGTTCATAATATAAAAGCACAAATTTTTAGGTGCAATAAATTGTTACAACTATTAGTTAATCAAATGACAATTATATTCTTAATAAATATACTTTAAAAACTCAAAAAGTAGAAAAAAACTTAATGGTCCATATATTCAAAAGGCAAAACTGAAAATTTAGTTATCAAGTTCATTTATTGTATTAGACATTTAATATGAGACAATCAAAGATACCATTGTGAACACTTAATATGGGACGGAGAGAATATATATTATATATATATATATATACTATAAACGGAAAGAAACGACGTCGTTTTTTTTCGTTTTACACTCGCATAGAATTGTAGCCCAACAACGGCCCACCCTAAAAAAACAAGCTGCTTCCGGCCCAAAATAAATTAAAATAAGAGAATTTATAAAATACACCATGAACTTTTAACTATTTACGACTTTTTTATATAATAAACTTTATTTATTAAATATATACCACATATCTACCGAATCATTCAGATCAAAAAATACCATCGGAAAAATCTTCGAATTGCGAACAAAATGAGCCCAATATTGCAATGCTTTGAACATACGCACGACTTGTTTATAAATAAAAATATTGAGTTTAATATAAAGCCCACCCTAAAAAAACAAGCTGCTTCCGGCCCAAAATAAATTAAAATAAGAGAATTTATAAAATACACCCTGAACTTTTAACTATTTACGACTTTTTTATATAATAAACTTTATTTATCAAATATATACCGCATATCTACCGAATCATTCAGATCAAAAAAATACCATCGGAAAAATTTTCGAATTGCGAATAAAACGAGCTCAATATTGCAATGCTTCTGACGTACACACAATTTTATAAAAAATATTGAAGTTTAATATAAATAGGGAAATAAAATTACAAAATGTACCCTCAACTTTTAACTATTTACGACTTTTTATATAATAAACTTTATTTATCAATTATATAACACATATCTATCGATTCATTCAGATAAAAAATACCCGCGGAAAGATCTTCGAATTGCGAACAAAACGAGCTCAATATTGCAATATACAAGTGAGCCTCGCCACAACGCGTGAACACATTTCCATACAATATTCATTCAAAACAGATCCGCAAAAAATTATGCCCCGCGGCAACATGCGGGCTATGTAATCAAATCACACAAAAATAAGCCCCGCCGCAACGCGTGAAAGGTCCAGCTCTTATGCAGTCAAAAACCGCCCTAAGCTAAGCCAAAAAAAATGATAAAAAAAATTAACGCCCCACAGCAACGCGCGGGCAATCATGCTTGTTACTCTCTTTACTTATTTGCCATGTTGTGTGGCCACAAAAATCCACTGTTATTCGTTTGGGCTTCCATCGGCCTGTTGTTTTGTTGGCCGTGGCCACAAAAAAATTAACGCCCCACAGCAACCACATGTCTACAATGGTGTCAGTGATGGCAACAATGCAGAAAGGTTCACCTGGTGTACTTTTGTTAGGTTCGTGATCAAATATAAAGTCTGTATTGGTATATCACTCTTACGGATAGAGTTAATTACACAGTGATGTGTACGCATTAATCAAAACAGTGTTATAATTCATGTATTTCGGGTATTGATAGTTGTTGCACAAATTTCTTCCGTAGTTGCACTTTAATTATCAAGCCACGTTCAGAACGAGTACAAAAAAAGGAGACTCAAGATTATATCGACAGATACATACAGTACTATTTGCTCTGATTATTGCTGAATACATCCTTCTGAACGAGTTCTATAGACAACTTCTTGACATTTCCCGGCAACGGACTCTCCTTTTTACCTTTATATCCATATACCTCACGACGAAGACTCTTGAGTTAAGTGGTAACTAATTTAGTCTGTTAAGAGGGGTTCGAAACTACACAGGCTATCCCACTGAAAATCGAAGCTGTTTATCTCTTCCAAAACATGATTTTGTCCCGGCCTGCAGTTGTGGCGTCGTCAAAATTTAGTCTTTTTGTTAGAAGTCTAATGAGATCATATGCACACTTGAAATCTAACTGTTACAAGACAGTAAAGACACAAAAATCAGTTACCTGATTATTCAGGATCTGCTGCTGGAATCATTAATCTCTTTGCTTAATTCACCAAATATGTTTGGGCAACCGTCCCATTTGTGTTCCTCTCGTTTTTCCCAGTATCCACCAACATAGCGGTAGGTACCTTCTTCACTGTCTCTTTGGAACCATCGTGGCTTCCATCCGTTTTCTTGTAATTTTCTCGACTGCAGAGTTTTTCAGAGAACAAGATGGTAAATTGTCATTTTTATAGGTCCCGTCTTACTTCTATCTGAATCATATTTTAACGTGTCCGACAATCGTATCCTCATTTAACATGACAAGCAATTTTATATCAAGAGAGCGTTATTCTACATAAAGTGTGAGATGTGTACCATTCTCTGCCTCGTCTCGAGACGTAGCTTTTCAGCATTTGCCATGTCATATTCCCCGTTCTCCAGATGCCGTTGGTCTGGTCTAAGCCTTGAATCAGTATGTGGAAGCTTCTCCTTGACCCATATGAAACACTCCAAATCAGAAACACCACAAATATATGAAATATATACAGTTTGAAACTTTGAATGCATGAGTCATCACTACCTGCAATCCCGGGGTTAACTCGTTCAATGTGATGGCAAAAGACGTTAGATTATAGCGAGTGAGATTAGTGGGCGGCATAGTCCTTTGCCACAGCAGATTTGCATCACCTACATCCTTTGGCTTCACATTTGCAACTCCGTTTATGTAATACATACTATCATCCCACTTGCCGAATAATGTTGCGTGTTTCCTACCACTAGCATCTTCAACAAACCCATGTACCTGTTAAATAACAAGTTAGCGGTACTGAGGATGCATCTTGAGCCAAACAGTTTTGAATGAATTGCTAAAAGTGTGATGCATTAGGGGTGGCAATTTCTGACCCGACACGAAACCCGACCTAAAACTGACACGAAAATTAACAAGTTTGGGTTGAGTCTAATAGATTTCGCTTTGGAATTGGGTCGACCCATCTGACCTTAAACAGGTCGGGTTGGGGATAAATTAAGTGGGTCAACCCGCTAACCCGTTTAAGTTTTTTTTGTTAAATTAAAAACTATTTATATATTATTATATGTGTTAAATGGGTTAAACGGGTCAACCCGCAAACCCGTTTAACATGTTTAACCCCTATAATGTGCCAACTTTTGTTTATAAAACGGGTAAAATGGGTTAACCTGAAACCTGTTTAACCTATTCAACCCGTGTAACCTATTTAACCCGTCAACCCAAGTATACATACGGGTTAAATGGGTCAGGTTCGGGTTATGTGTAAACAGGTTAGGGTTGACATAGCTGACCCGAATGTTTAAATGGGTTAGGTTTGGGTTGGGGTTTTCTGACCCGCCAACCTGAACCCGACCTGAATTGCCACCCCTACGTGATGCATAACAGAATCCTACCTTGCGAGGATTTCTTTCAAGAAAATGTTGCTCTTTGAACCTGAGCTTGCATGAGTATTCTCGATTACCACGTATATGCATCAAGCCATGATGATCACAGTAAACTTTACCCAAAATAAGATTATAAATGCTGGTTGTGACCTGTCGGTAGAAAATTTTCACCATTGTCAAATTCTAATATATACAAAGCAATAAGACCATATTTCGAGTTTTCCATACCTTGCTCCACTGGAAAATCTCGCCATCGTCAAATTCTACAGTGAGAATGCCAACAGGGTCAAGCTGAATTGATGTACCCCAAAATTTTGTTCGGATGTTACTATCCCCCCAGAATTTCCACCCTTTACCTTCAGAGTGACAAGCTATTAGCGTAGGATGGTGACTAACCTGTTACATAAAGCGACATAAGCTTCAAATTTAACTTGCTTGCTTAAACAGACAAAATGAAAGCTCGAGAGAAGTTGAAACCAACAGACCTTCTCAGAAAAGAAACGAACTCCTTTCTCAGGAAAGTCAGCTTCGTAAGTTTCCCCTAATAACGGGTTAAATGGTTTACAATGTCTTCCTTCTGAAGAAGCATATCCAGAAACCGCAAAAGCAGCAACATATAACGCTCTTTGGAGACTGTTTCCCTAGGAGCACATCAATAATTTATAGAACAATGAGTAATGATTCTTAAGCAAATGTTTGAAGACCAAAAGTCAACCACTAGAGTTGAAGTCAACTAAAGACGAAACACTGTTTATTAAGAGCATTGATGAGCTGAGAGTCGCACTCGCTTATATTCAGCTTACTAGGTTTCATTTCGCTCGTTTATGCATTGCTTAAAACAAGTCTAGATGCTTTTCAAGTGCATTAAGCAAGAAAGCAAATGAGTAGTACCTCTTTTCCATGCTGATAAGCCCGATCTAGAAGATATGAGTACTCCAGGTCCTCAAAACACTTTTGTAGAGACGATATCGGCTCATTAAAATAAACTGGGAGGCAGACTCGTGTGAGATCCTTTCCAACGTTGTCCTTAATCAAAGACCAAAGACTGACCCCCTTTTCTTTCTCAGCCGGATCAGGAAGCTTCTTTCTCCTTACAATTTTTAAGTGTCCAGAATCGGCCATAACGTTAGGTTGCATTTTCAATTCCGTACCTATAGACTCACAACCTGTACTCTGTTGAGGAAAACAATCTTCGGTGTCAAAGAAGTAGGTTTCATCATCTTCTGAAGTCTCTTCAAGCTCTTGTTTCTCAACATCATCAGATGATTCGGTTGTACTCCACTCTGAATATCAATAAAACAACATCGATAACTAGGAAGCATGCAAAAGAACATCTAGTAGATATCAAAAAAGCTATGAGAAGGCTCATAGCTCTCAATACAGAGTCGCACAAATGTTTGTAGTTTTTTCTTACCTGCGCTTTTATCCTTCTATCTTTACAACCGAAAAAAGGAAGCTAAGATTTTCTAAGGACTGCTACAATACAACCGAAAAGAGCTATACGTAACATCAGGAGAGCCTGATGTGGGTAGGATTTTGCTAAATGATCATGACACTTAAGCACAACGGGTTGGGTAAAGCATGGCAAAATACAAAGGGCATGAATGTGTGCACATATATACATACAGAAACCAACCAAGAGAGATACATAAAGAGCATACCACTGTATTTTCCACAACGTAGATCTGAATATTCCTGCTGTGCCAATGGATACTCGCATTCAGGACCTCCAGAAGCCTCGACTTCAATATTAGCAGCCTGATAAATGCAAAATATGCTTGCTTGTTTAAAACTATGCTACATATATACCAAGTGGAAAACACAAGTAATCTACCATTCAGACCCAACGGCAATCTTACTACATTGGCTAAAAAAGCTAAAGTATTATCATCCAAATAGGTCGACACCAATTTCAACAGTTGCTATATACATGTAACTAGACGCCTTCAGGGTACACATGACAGATATCTGATAAGGATATCACAAAAGGACAACGGCAAAACATTAAGCAGGATATGGCAAGGAATTAAGTAACTAGTACTTGATGTCTGGTCTTGCACATTTGTATGTCAAATGGATATATGACATGCTACTAAAACATAATATGGTACAACTATCCTCTTACCAAAATTATTGATACCTACAAAGTAACAAGATCACCCAAACCACATGGTGGACCTACGCACTTTTAGCTGGCAGGAGTAAAAACATCGACAACAAGATTACACATTGTCCAAAACAGTAGCGGAACCAGGACTCAAAGTGACCGGGTGCACGAATCTTTTTGAATTTTAATATATAAGTAGTTAAAAGTAAGGCAAATGGCGGCTAAATGTATCGTAGTCACATTTCATATGTATCGAAAAAAAAAATTGCTTTCATGTACTAAACTCGATTTTATTGCATTTTTTGTGTAGTAAATGACCATTTTGCCCCTCCCGGGTTAATAAAATGAGGGGCAAAATAATCATGAAATACATAAAAAAATGCAATAAAATCAAGCTTAATACACTAAACTTGATTTTATTGTATTTTGTGTAGTAAATGACCATTTTGGCCCTCGGGTTAATAAAACGAGGGGCAAAATGGTTATAAAATACATAAAAATAAAAAAAATTCAATAAAATCGAGTTTACTGTACATAAAAGCAAAATTTTTTGTTCGATACGTATAGAAGTGGCAAAATGTTATAAAAAACATAAAAATAAAAAAAAATTTCAATAAATCAGTTTACTGTACATAAAAGAAGCAAAGGAGAGATAAGAGAGAGCGTGCGTGAGCCTATAGAAGTATGAGAAGTAAATATATATACCTCTAGCTGTCGTAAAGTATCGAGCAAGGTGGAACGCTCTTGGGAAAGAAGGTGAAGCTGAGTTTGTAAATGATCAAACTCTAATAGCATAATCTGCTCACAATCCTTGACAGCTTCCTCGCCAACTCCTTCTTGGACTAAACGGTTCCTTAACCCTTGTGTCGACAAAGAAACATGAATTGTGTCATAAAAGTTGAACAAGTTTTTATTTGAAGAAGAAGAAGAGGTTAAGGCTTGAATCCAAGCAAGTCTTTGTTTGTTTGAACTGGTCCTGAGATGATGTGTTTTTGTAGCCGTGAATATATAAAATCTTTTATCATCTGATCTACTCTCTCTGAATGATGACACCTGTCAATCAGTGGGGCCCACGTAATCATTTATTACTTTGAGGTAAAAAAAAAGGAATGCTGCGTCACAAAAAGATTCACAAAAAAAGTTTCACAAAATGATGTGTCATGCATTAATAGGGAGATGTTAATCAAAAAAGAAGAAAGAGAAATGACCAAAAAGATTTTGATTGAATACATGTCATTTTATGAAAATTTTGTGAAAGTTATTTTGTAGATATAGCAATTCTTTAAAAAAAAAATAGTCAATCACGTTCACCTGGGATATATCAAACTGGCAGTAACACGGAAATTATGTTTTCTTTTAGTCAACTTTTTACAAATCGAAAAATTACTCTGTTTATAGTACAACACAGTGTTTTATCAGTTTATGTTTCGTGTTTTTTCACAATTTAATACTTTTGACTTTTAAACTTTATATTTTTTTTGTTTTGTAATTTCCGTTTCATAGTTGTATAATATAAACAAAAGTATAAAATTTTTAAAAAAATGAAAAACCCCGAAAAACTAGAGGGGAACCAAATGATAGATAAGGGGGGTCTTAATAACCTACCCCTTAAAAACCTAATAGGTACGTTTTCATTTATTTGTCACATACATTTTTTCTTTTAAAAAATAAAATTTTCACGCCTTATGCAACCTTTCGATTGATGGACAACTCACGTACTACCGAAACTTTTGTTAAAAATAAAGTTTACTGTTAACTAGCAATAGACTCACAACATACCTTAATTAAGTGTTAAATTAAATCTGTACTTTTCTACTTTAATAGCGCTTTAGGATGATGGAAATAAAAAAATTTAGTGTACAATGTATTGACTTATTTTTAAAAGACTTTGTATTATAAAAATGGACATGTTATAACTTAGTAGTTTAATTAAGTAGAGTATAATATTGGTTTACCTTGAGGTGAACGATACCAAGGCGGCTTTTATGACGTTGTGTACGATGATGATGTCTGCTACAACTAGAAGACATGTCGTCTCCGATGAAGCTGACGTGAGCAAGTGTCTCGTCCGGTTGAAGAATTACGCTAGAATAAGTCAAGACACCGTTAAGTAAAAGAAACCATCTGGGTCGCCATCCTTTCCCGTAGTTAGTCCACTTGTACAACACGCCCGTGAAGCTACAACACGCCCTGAAAGCTTCTTTTCGACTGCTACAACTGGTTCGTTTTAAAGGCTTCGGGCAACTCATCTTGACTTTCTAATCGATATGCCACACAACGGGTACTGCATTTTCTTTTACTCGAGTGTGGATTTAATTATTATAAAAGTGCATGTGGAGTCCCAATATTTATAGACTACAAACATCTCGGGGCTATATAACTTAGTGTCTTTCAAATAAAAATCCATTCCAAAGTCATTAAAACAAACGGGCTCAAATGTCATTGGAAAGTTTTTGAAATTATGTTACAAAGTTTTACCAAATTTGACATTGTACAAGAATGTCAATTTTTTGGTAATATTTATAACATTTATTATCTTTGTATCTACTAGTCTTACTTTTTTTAACCATATGTTATACAGTAAGTTGAATAAAAATATATAGTAATACAAAATTGGTTCTCATTTATATTTTTTCGGAATATACAGTTTACGTTTCAACTAGTTTATAAGTATGTAGATTGTTTATTGGTATCGCCCTTTAAAACCACAATACTTATGTTATTCGGCTTTATTTATTTTAATTTTTTTACTTTTTTTTTAATAATTTTGTTTTATTATTAAAAACAATAAAGACTAAAAGAACAAAACAAAAAACATAATAATTTAATAATCAAAAAGCATTAAACAGTACAAAAAATCCTAACAATATACTGAAAAAAAGAGTAATTTATACTGTAAATATAAAGATTTAAGAGACGTATTACCTGTAAAAAGTGGTTCATGTCTCCTTATAGTAGCACCCTTTTAAGTATATAATTACCTATTGTCGAGGTAATAGATCCTCCTGGCACTAGTCTTGTGGATTCGGACATTTGAGCTCGTCTTGGTCCTCTTCGTTAGAGTTAAACTTTGGATAAGATAAGTAACACACATAATCTCACCTCGAGGTTTAAACCGATATCAAGCTCTGGCGTGAAATAAGTATTTGGATGAGGAATAAATGAAGGTATGTTCTTTCAATCCAGAGAGTATTACGGATAGGACACTTGTTGTGAACGAGCAACAAAAGCCGAAACAACTATAATAAGACTTTGGTTGTCATGGCAAGGGCTATGGCACGCCCGGGATTTTTACAAAGCTAAAAGAGCTCATACCCTTTATCCAACATGCTTTTTACCTAATAGTTTCTTTTAATGACCGAACGTGCGCCACCTTTCTAGGTATTGGGATGTGGTCACCCACGTGGACATGTCATGGAGCACCTAGGCGAGGCATAGTTCCGCTCACCATTTCCTTAAGTTTTCGGGTACATTGATTAAGGCGGTATAAATACAACCACCTTATTTATATTTAGGTAACACATTTTTTGCACATTTATTCCTCTGCTAATCGACCTATACATTCTATTACTCTCACGCCAGATGTTGGTTTTGAGATCGGACCCAAAGTGAGGATAACGTGTGTATCTCTATTGTGCCAGGTGCATTAAGGGCATCATCTGTCACGTCGTCTGAAGAATCCTACACACTTCAAGCACGGAGAGCACTTTATTGCTTCTACGATATACGTCATGTATAAATACAATATAATTACTAAAACTAAAATGGGACTTAAATTTTTTTTAGCTTACGCTATGTCAAAGTTTTGTGGGTTACGCTATCTTTTATACTCAACTGTTTTTTAAAGTAATAAATGAGAGTCAATTCCATATATACTTAAATAAAACATCATAATTCCATATTTATCCAAAACATGCTTTAATTAAATTGTACATGCATTCAAAACATATATTTTAAATAAATATGACATTTTAATGTTTAAATTGAATATATATAAATGGGATAATCACAAAAATATCTATTTTTTCAACCCCATTTCACGAAATACCCAATTATTTTCTCAAAAAGCCAAAATACCCATAAAAATCGCAATTTTTGACCATTTTTGACAATTTTGCGAAGTTGAAAAAAAAAATCTAAAATTTTAGATTTTTTTAGGAAATATCGCAAATTTGCGATATTTCCTTAAAAAATCTAAAATTTTAGATTTTTTTTCAATTTCAAAAATTTGCGATATTTTTCAAAAATATCGAAAATTTTCGATTTTTTCTTAAAAAATCTAAAATTTTTGATTTTTTTCAATTTCGAAAATTTACGATATTTTTCACGTAAGTTTATACATATTTACACTTTTATGTGTGTAGCTTATATTGTTGTTTTTGATAAATGACAGTGTGCCGGTAATTATATTGCTCTCTAACTGATGGAGCACAAAATCTTTTTTGCCTGCAATATAATTACCGGCACACTGTCATTTATCAAAAACAACAATATAAGCTACACACATAAAAGTGTAAATATGTATAAACTTACGTGAAAAATATCGTAAATTTTCGAAATTGAAAAAAATCCCAGCCTTTTTATAAAAAAGAAACCATAACGGAAGGACAACTAAAAATATATGTGAATTTAGGATAAATATCAAATAAAAAGACAAATAACGTGAGAATGATAAAAAAGATTTATTTTTTTATAAAAAAGTATTTCTCAAAATACTGATAAAAATATTCCACAAACGTGTATCTGGGGGTGCATGAAAAAAGTTGTAAAAGGAAGTTTTTCTAAATTGGATGAGTTTTGGGCCGAAAATTTTTTATTAAAAAAAAACGTTTGTGCATTAAATAATCGGTTTTTTTATTTGTGCATCAAACAATTCGTTTTTGACCCAACGTTCTTTGACTTTTGCATCAAAATTTTATTGCGCATCCAAACTATAACAAGTCAAAATTTTGTGCATCAAAATTTCTTTATTTTGCGCATTAAAAAAAAAACGTATAAAAACTCAAAATTAAAAAACTTCTTTTACAAAAGTTTAAGCACCAACAACCCTGAATTAAAATGGGATTTTTTGAATATTTCGAGAACTTTTTTAAAAAAAAAAGTTTTCTTTATTATATCCTTTCTCACGAATAGATTGACTTTTTATTTAACCTTCCTCTGTGAATTTATAAGTGTTAAAGTTTATAACAGAACTTTATTTAGATGGTTTTTGTACGCTTATGTTTTTTATTCTTTTGATTCTGCTTATAAATAAGTATTCAAAAGCTGTTTTAGAATAAGTACTTTTCGAGATAATATTTAGAGTTACTAGTTTGGTAATTTGATAAAAGTATTCAACGAGGTTTAGCGCCCGCGTTACGTTTGTGGAGACGTCGAGTTATTCACGTTAAAAATTAACTTTGCAGACCGCTATAGAGGGATAACCTCAAGGGACTAATTCCGTTAACTTGATAACACCCAAGGATAATTCACGCAACATGAAGGACCAACTACTAAAAAAAAATAAACAGATAGTTACCAGTTAGAACTGTTATATTACTGTTCACACACTCTATAATTACGATTCATCAAATTATTTTTTTTGTCCTGGAGCTTCTCGACCGTTAAGTGCACTTAACGGCCCCTGCCTTTTGTTATATATAGGAAATTATATATGGTAATGCATGTATATTAAATAGAAAAAGTGAGAGAAGTGATGGTTGAAAGTTGAGATTGATGGGTGGTGGGTGAGATGGATTAGATCGACATGGTCATGTGATCAAGAGTGGGAATGACTTCTTCTCTTTGGTTTTATGCCTGTGGGCTTTGTCTTGTTAACTTGTGATTATGACCATCATTTTTGTCTTTGTTTCTATACAAATTTTAAATCTATGTATTCTCGATCCCTAGGGCACTAATATGTACTATATCGGTATATAGTTAGCAATAGACAGTTTACGAAGATAGGTTTATAAGATTAGAGGTGCAAATGTTTCTTGGTCAACATATATAGAGGTTCCTATACCTTAGGAGTTACTCGACTTGTGGAGGTTAAATATTGTTGAGATTCCGCGTTAGCTTTAAGGTTTGTAGAAAACTTTTTCTAAACAATCGGTATCAAAGCCTACGTCTAAGCTAGGATCGAATTTAGCTACCTTGTTTGCAAGGGTATTCGATTTCAAAGGTGTCGCTTGCATTTTTGTAATATGAGAGCTAGCAAGGGTTTTAAGATTTCGGCTTATAAAGGGTTTGCGCAAAAGTTTTAAAAAGGCTTCAAAGGTTGATGAGTTAGAGTTCTATGGTGAGAATCATTCCTAAAGGTTAAAAAGTTTTATTAACGGTAAGTTTGTTTTGTAACTTTCAACACAAAGAGGTCAGGATGTGATGTCTTTCCTGTTCTCGCTGGCATCTTGCTAATGACAGCTAGTCAAACAATTGATTAGAATGAGTGATGTTTCAGTACTTGCTATAGCATGGCTCCAAAATGGTAATTCAATAAACAGCAAAACATAAATAGTAAAGGAGAAGAAAAGATGCCATTTGAATATGTCTGCACTCTGCAGTTGAAATCTCATGCAGAACACACTATGTTTCTCCCCTTTTTTTTCCAAAAACATCCAAAAAGAATACAGTAGTTTTATCAAACTTACATGGTGCAAACATAATCATATGTGGTATGTCTTGCCTAGGACTAATATTCCAAGAAATGTTGAAGCTTTACAGGTTACAAATTTGAATAAAGAAATGATATAATACTAGATTGTCAAGACACGAGCAAAATGGTTTCATCAACAACAGTCAAGTAATGAATATCTGGGGACCATTAACATGAATTATCAAAGGTGCTTACGAGCTAAAGGACATACGTATCAATGGTAAAATGTCTTTGGGACCATATATTTTAACTTGTTTCCTGCTAAACAACGTGCTCTCGATTACATTTTCAACAGTTAAAAACGAAGATATGTAGACTATTAACATGGGACACAATGCTTAGCAATGTGAGACTTAAAAACTAACAACACTCCAACCTCATATAATTAAGCACCCCCACATGTCCATTCACATCTCCATTTCATAAAGTTGTGTCCCATAAATTTAGTGTCATAATCACAATAATGAACACCAAGCGCGTAACATAACAAAGATCATTGACAAAATCATTTACGCTACTGTATCAACTCGAGATGGGATCCAATCAAGGACACTATACTTTTTAATCAAAAGAAACATGGACGAAGTCAGTTATGACCCAATAATTGATGGCATTGTGGCAAGTGTTAACAGTACGGTGACGACCCGACTATAGGCTCGGTTTATTTTAAAGCAAAAGTCTATGGCTCCCATTATTAGAACTATATATGATCATGTAATGCAGGTAATGGTGAAATGTATACTGTTTAGCCTTATCAAAGATGCATTAAGGTCAATGTTATACAGCTGCAAAAAGGTTAGATGATAACCACATCAAATCAATGACAACAAGTTTTCAAGAAAAAGTAGGTGTTGAAAGCTTCAAATGCACATGAATTCTGATCCTGATCGATCACTTATACTCATATGCAACTCTATTCATAGAACTCAAGGTCTGTGTATCAACAAGCAAGATTACGTGCACGTGCGCGTTGCAGCGGGCGTTAATTTTCGTGCGTTGTTGCGGGGCATTTTTTTTTTAGTTTTTATTTTGTGCGGGTTTATTTTTTCGGCTTCATGTTTAATAGTTTGTTTTTTTTCCTTATACGAGTTTATGGCTCGCGCGTTATTACGGAGCGTTAAAATTTTATTTTGTTTTATTTTTTTTCCGAATTTTTTTTTAGGTCTCATGTTTAATAGTTTGGTGTTTTTTATATGGATTTATGTGTTGGGCCTTATGTTTAAAGTTATTAGGTATCGAAAATGTTTACGCGGATATTTTTTTATCTGAATAAATCGGTACTTTTGTAACATTTTGTTTCTTCCATATTTTTGTGAGAACCATTTAAAAAAAAAAAAAAAACCGGCCCAAAGTTGAGGCCCAAAAAACTAGGCCAAGGTGGGAGCCCAAGAAAATCATACCGTTTTCTTCAACAAATGTGTATATTTATAATTAGATGATTTTAAAGCATTGAACTTTCTTAGATATACCAAAAAGGAATCGGCTTAGAAGTACTTCGTATAATTTAACTTTTTGGGTCGTTTTGTTAATATATATTGCTATTTTATTCTTTTAATACACGTGTCTTGTTTATAACTCAGTTTTTCTTTAAAAAATATGTTCACAAGTCAAAACATAAAAGATTAAACTATGCTTTATGTCAGTAACATTTAAGACATATATTTACGGGACAAAATATATACAAATAGAAAGGACTAGGATTCCTTAATGTTCAAAATAAACATTACCTATAATGTTGAGTTTCTTATGAGTGATGACTTAATTTAAAATAAAACAAAAGTCCCACATGAATAAATTATTTGTTTTTTCCCTCTCACAAGAAACTCAACATTACGGGTCATGTTCATTTTAAACATTAGAGAATCCTAAATCGAGTCAAGTCCAAATTATTCGGGTTAAGTTGACCGGTTGCTTTCCCATGTCTTACATATCTTTAACTAGTTTACATGTAATCGTGACATTATTCTTCAAGAAATTTGCAGCGAATCTTGTTTATTAAACATGTTGTTCGTCGAGGTTAAAAAGAGCATGGTGATTAAAGTAGAGCAAGAAGATCACATCATATGCAGCCGGTGTGGACAATTATAGATTTTGAATCTAGTTGGTTTTAGAATGGTAGTTAAATAGTATTAAATGTAAAAGTAACTCATGGTCATAGTTCGGATCAATGGTTATCAACTTCACTCTTTATCCAAAAGTTCTTGAGGTCGGAATCCCTTGGCCTCTTCTTGTGATCTATTTTCATATTTTACTTTGAAAATTTTGTTTTTAAAAGAAGACGAACACAACTTAAATGAGATTACCGTCAACAACCACATCCCGAAAAAGGTAAAAATTTAGATTCTTATGTGATTGATTTTCATTTATGTGCGCTTTTTTAACTTAGACTTAGAATATAATGAACATTACTATCTCAAACACTAATCATTTGACACTTGCCAAATATAGATTTTCATTTAGGTGCGTATTAATTGTAGCTTTCTGAATTTTGAGTTTGGTTTTGGAGTGTTTAATGCTTGTTTAGCTTTTGAATTTTGATTATACGCTAATAAAACAAAATTATATAGCTTTTATGTCATTTTACACGCCAAACATAGCCTTCGCTACATAAGAAACTAGTTATCGATATAGATGTAATACTAAACGTAAACAGTAAATGGATGAGGTTTTGCCAGTTTAGATTAACAGGGGAGCAAGCCGTTGACTCATATGTAGCTAAGATATCCTCGTGAATGTTTTCGTCTGTTTCCAATAACACACATAAATGTATACCTAGTGGGGTTTGAACCCCATACCTCATGTAAGTAGGTTAAATGTAATACGAAAACTGATCAATATTTAAGTGGTTATATTTACTTTGAAAACATACACCTAAACTCCCTTTATTTTGAGAATGAGTAGCAAAGCGTGGTTGTACATCCATGTGTAGTGAAACAAGATTTGTTAAAGTATAACATATTTAGAGTCAAAATTATTAGATTGAGAATGTGCTACCTTAAGAAACCAGTCGATCAGATAAATGTAACACTAGTCCCAAAAATTGCCTTTATAGCTGTTGGGAAATACTCGTTACTTAGTAAATATTTATACGGCTAAAAAAATACGTGGCCTATCGAAGGCACACACGTATACACAGAGGGTACGTTGATTATGTAACTAATATATATAACTCGTATATTTATTAATTATAGTAGTATGTTTTACGAAATAATTTAACGATCATTAGTTTAACCGTTAGACGTTATAAACTAATTAATAAGTGTTAAATGCATGTGAATGACTTAGTTGCACGAAAACCAATCTCTCGAGACTTCTCCCTTGTGGCCGACGGTTATGAAGGTTCTAGGAGGGGGGTGTTTGTCGGTTTTCGGGAAGTGGTGGAGTATTATACTAAAACTTGAAGACCAAGTTTAGTGGGCATATAAACTCCCCTACCCCTTCATTATTTGGGTCGATACACACACAAAGAAAACCCTAAAAACCACCCTAACACTATTTTTGGTGCTCTCTCCCTCTCCCAAACCGGTTCGACACAAACCCTAACTAGGGTTTCTAGTTTCGTTATCCTTCCTTCTTTGTTGAGCCATTCGAACACATACCCTAAGGGTATTCGAATTGGTTGGAAGCAAGAACAAGAACACAACTTGTTAGTTTGTTAATCGTGAAGCAAACACTAGCATCTTATCGTATTTCGGTGACATGTAAATCATTTAATAAATCAATATTAAAAAATATGAATTTTGGTAGCAAACATTTTAACTTGAATATTTTTCTATATAAATAAGCATTTTAACAAATCGATAATAAAAAGTAAAAAAAACTAATATAAAATCATACTCCATTCGTCTTAAATAATCATTATCATAAAAAAACTCATAGTTTTAAAAAAATATAATTATATTGCTTTATTTAATTTATTGTTTGTATAATGACATTTTTACCTTTAAATAATAATTAATTTTTTTCTTAAATTTTAAGTAATAATAATTTCAAATAAGATTAATACAATAAACTTGATTAGATTTCACTATTTACTTTAGTAATCGACAGTTAAACTGAGATATCTCGAAAAGAAAACATCATCAATTAATTTAAGATGGAGAAAGCACCAAACAACAAAACTTTTTTTTAATATATTTATACTTTTATAAAATTGTGTCAGGGACCAAAATATTACACAATTAAATATTAAATTCATTTTAACCTTGAATGCAATTGTGCAAGTCATACTTTGAAAATAAAAGGCTCCAAATTATTGGCCCAGGACCAAAATGCTTTGTGAACCATCGTATTAATCATGACAAGCAAAGATATCCGCGCGTTGCTGCGGGTGTTAATTTTTCGCGCGTTGTTGCGGGCCGTTAATATTTTTTTTCGCGTGTTATTGCGAAGAGATTATTTTGTCGGTCTCATATTTAATAGTGCGGGTTTACTTTTTCAGTATCATGTTTAGCAGTTTTTTTATATGCTACTACGCGTTGTTGCGTGGCGTTAAAATTTTGTTTTTTTATTATGTTTTTTTTATTTTTTATTTTTTTGCGAATTTATTTTTTTGGTCTCATGGTGTAAAATGACACTGTTTAAGTCAATTCGAAAATGTTACCGATGGTATTTTTTATCTGAATGTATCGGTACTTTTGTCACATTTTTTTTCTTTCCTATTTTGTGCCAACATTTAAAAAAAAAATTAATTGGGCCGGCCCAAATTTTTGGGCTAAATTTTATGGGCTTCTTTTTGCCCCAGCACTGTAGCACTAAAATGAACAGTGTTTATGTGAGACAGCTAAACGCTGTCGTTTTAAACTTCTATTGATATATTATATAATTAGTCTCTTTGAAATGAACCGATCCTTGATTTGACTGTCTCATGTGATGTGACCTACGAAAAGAGGTAATTTTGATTTAAGGTTTTTTTTAAAGAAAGTTGTTTATTATGAATGTGAAAATTTGATAACACTCAATTTTGTTTCCTATAGAAATAAAGTCTTAAAGAGCCTTCGGGTATATGACTTAAATAAAATCTTGAGATACAAAATTTGTCTTTGTGATTGTGTAGGTACGGATATTGCAAAAATCTTAAGAAAACGGTTAAAACCGAACAAACACGGACACGTGAACGGAAAAGAGAATACAAGAGCCGGGAGAATGCTATCAAAGGTCAACCAAAGTCAACTCATGGTCAACAATGGTCAACCACAAAAAGACAAATCCTAAAAATTCCCAAATCAGTCCCTCAAAGTTAACCAAATTGCAAAAAGAGTCCCTAAACCCTAACGGTGTTAACTCTTGTTTATAAGAGTTAACACCCGTTAACTCCTTATAACAAATC
>BQNB010016562.1:49144-71428 GCA_026074375.1 Tanacetum coccineum | reverse complement strand
TACATAGCTATGTGTTAAAAAAATTTGATGCTACATTAATCAGGGTTACAGTTGTCAAGGGTTGCAGTTGTCAATATATAGTCGAATATCAGTAGAAGTGTCCTATTGATGTACTGTGGAGTACCTTGGGCAAAAATCATTTGATAGCGTCTTAAAATAGGCATGGAAGGCAGTAACTGAATACTAATGGTATGCTGTGGGAGCATTATTTGAGTGCTCATATGTAGATTTTGATAGTTAAGGCTGTTTTGCTAAAAGGGCGTTGTACCAGTTTTATCTGGGGTACTGACATTGTTGCTTATAAATGTCGAAGGCGCTATTATGTCAATTATCTGTGTAAAATCTACTGAAATTTCAATATTTTTCTGTGGATTTATAAAAACTCAGTATAGTTCTCTCCTGATGCACCCATGGTGTAAAGGCGTTTAGTACAAATTATGAACTAGCTTATAGTGATAATGTTTATGTATAGATGTCATGACGTGACCCTTATTTGATGAAACAATTGGGAAATTAAGGTACTGTCTTTGCTTGTACGCATGCTTACCATTGAAGCAATTGGTGCTTTAGAACCTAGGAAAAGCGCACTGGAAGATGATTTTGAGGAGGAAGAGGAAAAAGACCAGGATGACCAACACATGGATACTGATGTTGGCGGTCATGAAAAGGTTTGGATTTTTTCTACATAGCCACTAGTATAGGACTTTGTCACTTTCTATATTCTAAGATATTCATTGCTTTTTTGAAAATAGGATCGCTATCGGGAACAAAGCCCAACAAGGGAAAGAGGCCGAGATAGGAAGCGTGACAGTCACAGAAACAGGTATGGTTCATTCCATCCATGTTATGTTTTTATGTAGTATTGGAGATCTGTTTTTTTATATATTTAATTGGAATTAGTTGACTTGGTGTTGAACTATACTGCTTGATATCATTGTGGTGATGCTAGTTAAGATATAGGAAAATGCCGTTGTGAATCAGAATGACAACATATATTGCTTAATTCCATTATGCCCTATGGTTGTTTGAAGGTGTTTTGAGAGAAGAGGGTTGTTTGTTGCCTGTTATCAAAATTTTTAAACTTTGAAATCTTTAAGACTGCATTGTCTTTTTGCTTGAACTCGACCTTCTGCTGGTTTTGTTTATTCAGCAAAGCCTTGGAGAAAGCGAGCAAGATCTAGGCTGTTATAGATGCAATTGGGGAGCCGATTGCTAGAGGTCCTTGGTATAATGCATCACTTGCAGTGACTCACAAAAGGCACTCCGTGTCTTGCACTTTTCCTGTTTCTGGTCCTCAAGGCTCTGGAATCTTTCAGTTAAGGGCTGTTCGCAATGCATGTAACAACTAACAACCATGCTCACATAAATCATCATGATATCACGCTCCATTCGGTAAGCTTTTTATAGAGTTCCCAGACGTGTAGAAGTCTTAACTGATGAATATCTCATTAGTTGTTGTTCCTCCACCCGCACCAGAGAGAAACAATTGTAAAAATGGGAAAAAAGTATTTTAAGAGAAATGTGCTTTTGGCCCATGCCAAATGACTTATAGGTGGCAAAATGAGTGGGTCGGAGTGGCGGACTGGTTGGGTGAACAGGTCAAATTGGGTTTGATTCATAACAAGCTATTTTTCCGATGAGCTTTATTCGTTTTCGTTAGTAATTAAGTGCAAACATGTTCATATATTCTTTTGTTTAATTAATTTCTGATACATACATGCAACACATCATTTTTTAGGCAATTAAGTGCAAACTGTGGCACTTAAAGAAATCAACTATTATTGCTTTGGGTACCGTATACAAGACTGATGGAAAACAAATGCTTCATAACAAATTCCCAAAGGATTACTACAAAGTGTCAGTTGATAAATCTTTAGTCGATGCAGCATGCATACTGGATATAGGAAATAATGGTTTCAAAACAGTTAAGGATGCAGTAGGTGGTTTTTTTGCATGGCCAAAGGATCAAGTGGTTTTGGATCCAAAGGTACATACATGTGTTTTATCAACCTACATATATATGATTCTTCATAATTAATTTAGTGTTTGATACACGCGGCTTTTGTTTCCTATAGGCAACACCACCAAGTACCATACAAATGATTGGTGAGAACAAAACTGCACCTAAATTACAATCTAAGCGCAAAAACGTTTACGTCTTTTGTGTTGCAGTGCAAAGGCAAGCTAAGAGAAGAGTCTCCAGAAGACCTTATTTATTGAGATTTTATTTATGTACGACATTATAATTTTATATTTGATTAAGTTATATACATTCCAGTTTTATTGTATTTGAATTTCTTTTGATATATACTGATTTCTTAAAATGTGACTAAAAGATGCATATGGTCACACTTATTAACACTTTTGGTCATGGTTTGCTTAATTCGTTGTGTGACTAAATATTACAAAAGGCCACACAAACATAAAATTCATGTGGCCATTGGATGATCAATAGTCACACAAAATACATATTTCTTCACTTTAAACAGCATATGGTCACACTTATTAACACTTTTGGCCACTTTATGCTTAATTGTATGTGACTAAATACCCAAAACAAACATGCTTTGTGTGACTAAATATTACAAAAGGCCACACAAACATAAAATTCATGTGGCAATTGGATGAACATTAGTCACACAAAATACATATTTCTTCACTTTAAACAACATATGGTCACACTTATTAACACTTTTGGTCACTTTATTCTTAATTGTATGTAACTAAATACTCAAAACAAACATGCTTTGTGTGACTAAATATAACAAAAGGGCACACAAACATAAAATTCATGTGGCCATTGGATGAACATTAGTCACACAAAATACATATTTCTTTACTTTAAATAGCATATGGTCACACTTATTAACACTTTTGGTCACTTTATGCTTAATTGTATGTGACTAAATACTCATAACAAACATGCTTTGTGTGACTAAATATTACAAAATGCCACACAAACATAAAATTCATGTGACCATTGGATGAACAATAGTCATACAAAATACACATTTTTCACATCTTATTTACAGCTATGGTCACACTTATTAACACTTTGTCACTTTATGCATAATTGTATGTGACTAAATACCCAACAACACAACATGGCTTTGTGTGACTAAATATTAAAAAGGCGATAAATAAACTTAAAATTTATGTGGCCATTGGATGAAACAATAGTACTCACCAAAATACACATTTCTTCACTTTAAACAGATATGTCACACTTTGTAACAACTTTTGACCAACTTTATGCTTAATGTGTATGTGACTAAATACCCAAACATACATGATTTGTGTGATAAATATTACAAAAGGTTAACAAAAATAAAATAAATATGCAATTAGATGTAAATAGTTCACACAAAATGCACATTTCTTTACTTTAAACAGATATGGATCACACTTATTAACACTTTTGGCCACTCTTTGCTTTATTGTATGTGAACTTATATTACACAAATCAAACATGCTTGTGTGATAAAATATTATAAAAGCCACACATGAAATAAAATTTATGTGGCCTTTGAATGATCAATAGTCACACAAAATACACTTTTATTTATTTAAAACTTCATATGGCCACATCTTATTAAAACTTTTGGCCAATTGTTTCTTAATTTTATGTGACTAAATACCCAAAACAAACATGCTTTGTGTGACTAAATATTACAAAAGGCCACACAAACATAAAATTCATGTGGCCATTGGATGAACATTAGTCACACAAAATACATATTTCTTCACTTTAAACAGCATATGGTCACATTTATTAACACTTTTGGCCACTTTATGCTTAATTGTATGTGACTAAATACCCAAAACAAACATGCTTTGTGTGACTAAATATTACAAAAGGCCACACAAACATAAAATACATGTGGACATTGGTATGAAACAATTAGTACACGAACTACACATTTCTTCACGTTATACAGCATATGATTATTACTTATTAATATTTTGGTCACTTTTTTGCTTAATATGTATGTGACTAAAATACCCAAATACAAACATGCTTTGTGTGACTTATTTTTACAAAAGGCCACACAAACATAAAATTCATGTGGCTATTGGATGAACAATAGTCACACAAAATACACATTTCTTCACTTTAAACAGCATATGGTCACACTTATTAACACTTTTGGCCACTTTATGCTTAATTGTATGTGACTAAATACCCAAAACAAACATGCTTTGTGTGACTAAATATTACAAAAGGCACACAAACATAAAATTCATGTGGCCATTGGATGAACAATAGTCACACAAAATACTATTTCTTCCACTTTAAAAAACATTATGATCACATTATAAACACTTTTGGCCACTTTATGCTTAATTGTATGTGACTAAATACCCAAAACAAACATGCTTTGTGTGACTAAATATTACAAAAGGCCACACAAACATAAAATTCATGTGGCCATTGGATGATCATTAGTTCATACCAATAATACAAAATTTCTTCACTGTAAACAGCATATGTCACATTAGTAACATTTTGGCCACTTTATGTTTAATGTATGTTGACTAAATACCCAAAACAAACATGCTTTGTGTGACTAAATATTACAAAAGGCCACACAAACATAAAATTCATGTGGCCATTGGATGAACAATAGTCACAAAAAATACACTTTTACTTCACTTTAAACACCATATGGTCACACTTATTAACACTTTTGGCCACTTTATGCTTAATTGTATGTGACTAAATACCCAAAACAAACATGCTTTGTGTGACTAAATATTACAAAAGGCCACACAAACATAAAATTCATGTGGCCATTGGATGATCAATAGTCACACAAAATACACATTTCTTCACTTTAAACAGCATATGGTCACACTTATTAACACTTTTGGCCACTTTATGCTTAATTGTATGTGACTAAATACCCAAAACAAACATGCTTTGTGTGACTAAATATTACAAAAGGCCACACAAACATAAAATTCATGTGGCCATTGGATGAACAATAGTCACACAAAATACATATTACTTCACTTTAAACAGCATATGGTTACACTTATTAACACTTTTGGCCACTTTATGCTTAATTGTATGTGACTAAATACCCAAAACAAACATGCTTTGTGTGGCTAAATATTACAAAAGGCTACAGAAACATAAAATTCATGTGGCCATTGGATGAACAATAGTCACACAAAATACACATTTCTTCACTTTAAACAGCATATGGTCACACTTATTGACACTTTTGGCCACTTTATGCTTAATTGTATGTGACCAAATACCCAAAAGAAACATGCTTTGTCTGACTAAATATTACAAAAGTCTACACAAACATAAAATTCATGTGGCCATTGGATGATCAATAGTCACACAAAATACACATTTCTTCACTTTAAACAGCATATGGTCACACTTATTAACACTTTTGGCCACTTTATGCTTAATTGTATGTGACCACATATACAAAAAAACATGCTTTGTGTGCTTGTATAGTGTTTACGGTCACACTTATTAACACTTTTGGTCACTGATTTTAATAGATACGGACACTAACTCAAAAATGTGACCATAAACACCCTACGGTCGTGCGACCTTTTGTCACAAACATTCAAAAACGCATGTGTGACTATATGTATATCGTCACACTTTTTTGGTGTAACCAAATCCACTTTTTGTACTAGTGTTGGTGGAGTTTGGGTGTGATTAGCAGAAATGGTGATTTGTCTTCAAACACGGGGTCCTATGAAAATGGAGTTAAGAAGTAACTAGACATTGGGTTTCTCATCAATAAAACGTTTGATACGACTTGCCCAATTAATGTAACCGCCTCGATAAAGCATATGAGGATCGATTTGTGTAGCCATGGTATTAATGTATGTGTGAAATGATTGTGGATCTTGTAGATAATTTTGGAATTATTGATGATGTTTTCAAATTGTGATGTTGAAATGGTCTTGATCGAGATAAATTTGTTGAAACACGGTGAAAACGTGTTAACTCATTAAAATTAGTGAAGAACTTCGTAAATTTGAGTGAAATGGATAAACCACTTAGTCGATGAAAGTCTATGAACTCGTTAATATGATGAAAATAAAGAGTTTTGGAATGTGTGTATATTTAACTAGTTACTACTTTGGAAGTGAAAATAACGAGTTCTAAAATACCCCTAAAAATAACGAGTTCATATTATGTTCTGAAATTAACGAGTTACAAATTAAGTTAATGAGTTTTGGTTTAAACGAGTTGGTGAAAATAACGAGTTCTTAATTCATTGAAAAATAACGAGTTCCAAGTAATGTAAGGAGAACTAACACACGTACTTATAACGAGTTTCCTAGCACCACTCTAACTCGATAAAATTTGAAAATAAAGTCAGTGAAATGAGAGTTACAAAAATGTAAAAAACACGACTAAAATGAAAATTTAGTTCATGGTAGGTATTTGGGTTGCACACATTCTATTGCACTGTCATTTTTAGTTTGTTTATTAAAAATTGTTTTCTTTTGTTATTTTATTGCAGACATTCTTTTTCAAACATAAGCAATCCAAATATAGACTGCGTTCATGTCTGCAAGAAAGTCTGCATACATATCTGCAGTCATTTTATTGCAGACATAAGCTTTACAAAATATAGAGTTCATACATGTCATACATGTCTGCAGTTTGTACATTCCCCCTTAATCTGATTACTAAACATATCTTACATTCCTAGTTTTTCACATAGATTCTTATGTTGCTATACAAGAAGATGTTTAGTAAAAATATCTGCAATTTGGTTTGAGGAACAAATCTTTTTTGTACTCAAAATACATTTTGCAAATTTTTCTTTGATAAAGTGTACATCAATCTCAAAATGCTTTGATCTCTTATGAAAAACAGGATTTACAGCAAGTTGCAATGCAAATTTATTATTACAATACAAATCAACTGGAAGAGTGACTTTAACTTTAAAATCATGTAAAAGCTTTTGTATCCAAATGATCTCACAAGCAGTAGAGGACATAGCCTTATATTCTGCTTCTGTAGATGGTTTGGACAAAGTATTTTGTTTTTTACTTTTCTAGGAAATTAAACAGTTGTTAAAGAGAACACAATATCTTGTAACAGAATTTCTTGTTTTTAAACACCTAGCCCAATCTGCATCACAATATCCTTGCAGATTGTTATTACAATCTGCATATACATACTTGATACCTTTACCTGGAGCATTCATAAGATACCTCGGAACATTTAAAGCACAATTCAAATGAGACTCAAGAGGAGAGTGCATATATTGAGCAAGACAGTGAACTGAGTATGCAATATCAGGTATGGTATGAGTGAGATAAGTCAGTTTACCAAGCAATTTTTGATACCCAATAACGTTATCCATTAAAGGATCAGTTTTAGTAGGTATATAAGATAAGACAGAGTTTGGTTCCATAGGAGTAGAAAAAGGTTTACACCCAATAGACCATACTCTTTAAGAAGTTCAAGACAATACTTTCTTTAAGAAAGATAAATATCATCACCAGTTTTAAGAACTTCAATCCTAAGAAAGAATTTAAGATTTCCATGTCTTTGATGTTAAATTTAGATTTTAAGAAAATCTTAAACTGATCAATTTCATTAACACAATTACCAGTTATCATAATGTCATCAACATAAACAAGAAGAGCAATAAACTTGTTATCTTTAGATTTTGTACAAAAAGAATGTCTTAACGGAGTTTCGGAACAATCCTCTTTCTTTTATACATTTTAGGGAGTGTTTATTGTCCCATAAAAGGATTGTCTTACAAGTTTACAAACTTTATTTTGATTAGTTTTATCATAAAAACCTTGAGAAATGGTCATATAGACATCCTCTTTCTAAATCTCCATAGAGAAAAGCATTGTTAATACAGTTAGCTGTGAATAAAGGCCATTTTGTTTTTTTACAGAATAAAGCATATTATGATCTAGAATAGACATTTTAACAACATGGAGAAATGTTTCATCGAAAGTTATATGCTTCTCTTTGACCTAATGAAAAGCCCTTTAGCAACTAATCTTTCTTTATACCCTATCTAGACAATTTCTCCGCATTATGCTGATTTTATATTAATTTTAAGTAAATCTTTAAAGCCAATGGGTTTTCTTTAGTAAGCAGATATTATGTAATAATCTAAGTCTGATTTTTTTATCAAGAGCTTCAGTTTCAACATTCCATATCATCAATCTAATTATTATCAAGAATAACATCTTTATAACATGTAGGTTCAATACTTTTATTAAGACTAGAAGCAAAGGTGAAGTTGTCAGAACCTAGATTAGAATAATTAACAACTCTTTCAACACCATACTTGACTTTACCCCTCAACAATAAAATCATTTAAGCTAGTACGCAGCTTGGTCTGTCAAAAAGACATTCTAACAGCATTGACCGAAAAGTCCACACTTTCAAAATTAAGCTTTATATTTTCATAGAAATTACCTACAAGATCTGTTTCATCTAAAGCATTGCCCTCAGGGTGTGTATTGTTATATATAGAAGTTGCTCCATAGTCATCATCATTCTGAGAATCAGAACTCAACTCTGTACCATCATCACAAGAAGACACTCTCCCATCATCATTGGGTCTTTTAGGGTTTTCATTATCAAAGAAATTCTTATGATTAACATCCTTTGTAACTCTAGAGTCAAAAATAGTTTTTTGAAGATTGTTTTTTCATTTTAAAAGGAATGACAGTTTCATAAAATTTTACATCTCTTGAATAAAATATAGATTTGTTTTCAAGACTTAGTAATATGTAACTAGTTTTAGAATTAGAATAGCCAACAAAAACACACTTTTCAGACCCGCTACTAAACTTATCTTGATTGTTGAGTATAGTAGCATAACATAGAAAACTAAAAAACCTAAGGTGAGAGAATAAAGGGTCGTGCCCATACACAAAATAAAAAAAGACTTGCCAGACAACATGAAAAAAGGAACCATGTTAATAAGATATACATCAGTCAAAATGCATTCAGACCAAAGATATAAAGGTAATTCCCCCTGAAACATAAGGGATCTAGAAACATTAAGAAGATGCCTATGTTTCCTTTTTGCAATTCCATTTAAGTTAATTTCATGGTTTTGGTATGCTTATTATTTAAGTTAATTTCATGTTGGGTGGAATTTTAATAAATAATGCAAATTGTAAGATGAGATTAGCATGTAACACGATAACTCAATATACCCAACCCGACAACTCGCAACTTGATAGACCTGACCCGATAAGCCACTAACCCGACCCGATAACCCGTTTTACACCCCTAATAGAAACCATTATTCACAAAGTGACACAATTTACTAGGAATAAACTAAAACTAAGTCGCAAGTCGCAACCAAATAAAGAACTTGCTCTTCCTATATTAATTTAATTAATGGTCAGATAAAAAATACATCCAAATAAAGTGGTTTGTTGATGTGTCGTTGTGTGGTGTATATTTTTATGTTTCAAGTTTTAAATTTATATTTTGCCGACTTAACCAAAAACAACACTTTAACGGGCAGTGTACCCGGTCGGTGGTAGATTCGTGGTAAGTAGGGTGTCGAACACTTGAAGCGAGGTTAAATCTCTCAATTTATTAATATTTTGGTTTACTAATCTAAGTTAATTCTAATCTAAGTCAAACCTATGCTAATCATATGTTAGTTCTAATCCTAATTCTAACAGGTAAAAGGGGGTTTCAGCCTGAGAGACTAGCATGGGTTTGGTGGTGACTATAATCAATTCAAGACACTTTAACCCACGCAAGCAAATTAACAAAAGATAAAAGAGCGGTCAAGCCTTATGATAGAAAACTGTATTAGCCATCATTAATCCGATTAGAAGTTGGTTTGTTTATTCAGTGCAATGATTACTTATCTCGAGGTGGTATATCATTCTTAGACTTAGGCGGGACTTCATCCTAAGACCTAGACACATTAATTCTGTCACAATTAAAGCATCTGCATAAAGCATCCTTATTTGCTGATTATAATCTATCTTAGGGATTAAAGCAATGGAAATCTTGTTAAACCCCAACTCATAGAGACTTTACCCACTTACTTCTTAACGGTGATTTATACACTAGTAGTCCACTTGTCCAACTATCCAATGGAATCAGAACTTTATTTGTTGAATTATCTAGGTTCATCTGCTAGTCAACTTGTTCAATAAACCAAAGGCAGTATCTGATATCTAGTTAAGCCAGAAGCGTATCCTAGCACGGATTTAGTAGGACAATATTTGTGATCCTATTATTCTAGATGTATAAATCACTATATGGAGAGCTATCCCGGCATCTAGATTACTTGGTCCGTATCACTAGATCTAGTTGAATGATTGGTCACATATTAAAGCACATAAGCAAGTATAAATTGATAATCATAAACAAGCATACGATGATAAATTAAGCAATCGAGATATAAACAAAACCAAACATTTAGATCTTCATAATAATGGCTAATACCCGAAGGTATTAGCCTTCAAACATCATAATTAATACAAGAGTAATGGCTTAGCCAAGGTAAACTAACCGAGTTAACGAATAATACCAAAAACTAAACGATTATAAAAGTATAAGAAATTACACGTTGTCTCCTATGGATTGGAATGTGTTGCAAGACCTCTTCTACTCTTTTTCTCCTCTGAAAATTGACTTTTGTGGTTTAGGTATCGAGAATATGATTTAGCACAATTAAAACTCATTTTTGAGTTTTGTATTTATAGGGTCTGAAGATGGTGCGATATGGCGTATCGAATAGGTTTGATACGGCGTATCGGGAGTTTCTTGGAGTAGGGACCACGTTTGATATCTTCCAGAATATTCACCTTCTATATCTCCAATACGGCGTATTGGTCCTTCCTCTAGGATACGTGTATTTCCTTGTTGGAATAGGCGTATTGGTTGTCAGAACAGTAATCTTCAAAATATCTTTGTTTAAGCTCCAGAATGCGTGCCTTTTAGTCAAGTTTCACCAAGTACTCCATAATTACTGCAATTCTCAAATATAAACGATTAAGTAACAATTCTTTGCAATAATCATACAAAATGAGTCAATTACATAGGATAAATGAAGCTATAAAATAGACGTTATTTGATGTTATCAAATATCCTCCCACTTGATTCCTACTTGTCCTCAAGTAGCCTTTAGAAGTTTATAAAAATGTATCCCTAAGGATATTTTCCGTTAAGCATTTATTTGATCTATTACAAGTACACAACCAAACACCTCACGAAATAAGAAGATGAAAACACTCAAATCACTCAACTAATCTATGTGGTAACATGTAACTAATTCGCTCAATTGCTCGATCATGACGAGTATTCTATCATAAGCTTGGCAAGGATACACATCTCCACCACTAGAGCTAAGGAGTAACATGTTTATAAAGGTAAATATAGGTTTGTATGATAAGGCTTAGGGTTTATCATTCTACAATATTTCACCAAAAGTACCACACCAACAAGGCAGCTGAAGCACACATACATAGCCGTAACGACGAAATAGACATGTGTGTTCGATCACATCCTCATTCGAGTTTAACCAATGCTTAGGATGAAGAATGATATAGGGTAGGGATCTTATAACTTTCACCAATAGTAATAAACCAACAAGGCAGCTGAGACATGCATACATGGCCGTAACAACAGAATAGACATGCACGCTCGTACAAATCCTCATTCACGTAAAACCCATGGTTAATGATTAGGAAAGGGAAATAAATTGTTGTTAAATAAAAATTACAAAACAAATAGATTAAGTCTAAGATACAAGTTGCTAGACACTTTTTCCCGACCGTTACCATTATAAAGACACAACTATTTAAAATGTCTTGATCATAGATCAAAAACAACAACCTAAGTTGGCGTTCCTGTAACGGTCAACTTCTCAGTCATCCCATACTTTACATACTTTACAAGGCAAGTGGCGATATCTACCACTTTATACAATACTCTACATCGTTGACTTTAAGACGTATCAACGAATAATCGATCCTTCGTGTAATTCCTTCGATAATTGCAAAACGATTATCTTCAAACTTTCCTTCTCTTTTTTTGTTGTGATTTTTCTAATTTTTCGATTTTTTTTCATATCTAACTATATACGAAACTCGGAGTAGTTTCACCATCTTCACGATCATAATAATTCCGGATAATTCATTCGCTAATTCTTCATTCTTCGGACGTACTATTAGTTGCAATGGTAGTAAAAATACATGAGTTTTGACTACTTTATACATTCCCATTTGCAATGTGCAAATTTCTTTCAACCGTACCAAAATTGACACAAGACTCGGGTAATACATACTTTACACATTAAGCAACTAGCAATTCTAAAACAAACTTAATCTAACAGAGTAGGCTAAGGTGTAACGAAATAAACAAGTTGGTGTAATTCCTAAAGGATTGGCTCTACGGGTCGTTCTAGGGGTATCTTACTCTTAAATTGAGAGTAAACAAAGGATTTATACGGGGGTTAACTAACCAGTGTAGTTAGTTAATAAACAACATGTAAAGGCGTTTTGGGTGTAATCCTAAAATTTACCAATTTAAACAAGTTACTCCATCTAAATCCATAGTACTCATCACTGTGATCTCGAATAGATATACCAAGCCAAATTCTAAAGTCTACTACATCACCGGCACACTCATATTTTGTGGAATTTGGGTAAACATTTAGAAATGGATAGGTTAAATCCTCACAATATCTAATAAGGGTTATTGTGTGCAGGTTATGTATCATGTAATTTCACAAAAGTATGCTTGAAAAAATTTTAAATTTGAGCATAATTTAAGCATTTTAATGTGAAAAATAGGACAAGTATCATTCTAATTCTCATCCCCCCACTTTAGCTATAAGCTTTAAAAAAAATTGTTGATAACAAATATGCTTGTTCGTTTGGGAAAAAGAAAAATGAATTATACAACATCCTTGTTGTATAGATAAAACATTAAAAACGGGAATTAAAAGAATTAGAATGAGAATCTCCCCTGATATTTTGCTCGGGTCTGAATCCTTGCACGAACAGCACACATAGAATTCTAGAAAATATGCAGTCCACCAAATCTTTTCGTTCAGAAGGTTCCTGTATTAAGCATAAGAAACAAGTGCAATTTCTTTCTCTGTGTATTCGCTGGTTAGACTCGAAATAAAATCCTAAAAACTGTACAGGAAGTCAATACGCTGTATCCATACCCCTGGATACGCCGTATTGATACCTGTGTCGAATACGCTGTATTCGTTTAACGAATACGCCGTATCGACTATGCTGAAAAATATAGAATGGATAACGTCCAGAAGGTCAATACACCGTATCCATGGGGTTTGGATACGCCGTATAGACAGTCTGGAAAGACAGACTCAATAAAAATTGAAAATTACATTCCGGGTTGTCTCTCGGCAAGCACTTTTGTTTACAGAAAAGTCTTTAAGCTATACTTGCCCCAATTTAATCCCATCCTTATAAAACAGTTTGGGGTCGAACGGGACGCCAAACGGCACATTCAAATTCTTGTTTAGAAAAATGAATGACATCCCTTTGTTAATATAATTACAAGTCACAATTTTAACATTTAATTCCTTGATAAAAATTTAGTTTTGAAAAATTTATTAGATGTATCATAACTTGTTTTCGAAAACTTATTTGACCCATTTGCATAGGCACCATCATCCGTATTTATTACATTATCCCCCGAAGACTGTTCAATATTGATTTTATCATCATCATTGTCCTTATTCGATTTTAAATCATCGGTATAAATTACGTTGAAAGGAAATAGATCATTAGAGTATAAAACGTTTTGTTCCTCTCCATCATATTTGGACAATGATGTTTCATCTTTCAAATTAAATTCATCGATACATTGAGGACTCACAGTAGGTTCAGTTAAGAAATCCAGTTTAGATGTAAGAGCATCATTGTAAGTAATAGCTGGAAATTCTTTTTCAAAATCTTTGAGAAAGTCAAAATCATTGAAATAACTGACCATAGGCTCGGGTGATAGAAACAAAGGCATATTAGCTTTATCATTATCATTTTCTGAATCCGTTTTTCAAATCGTCGACAGAAATTATTTTATAGGAAAATGAATTTTTGTCATAAATCACCGTGTAATCTTCATCGTCGGATTCGTCAAACGATATTCTAAAGTTAATTTTATCGTTAAGAGGACTTACTGTGGGTTCACAGGAGAACGTTACTTCAGATGTAAACACGTCATTATAGACTATAGCTAGGAATTCAGTTTCAATATATCTGATGTCGTGAACATCTTCATCATACCAGATCTTACCATACGTAGTAGTTTCCCAGTTATACACCTTACCACGCCTATGAGCTTTTTCTTCCTCAAGCCTGATGTATTCTTCCATAGTAATGTTGGGGTTGTCCATTTTAACCTGTAATAAATTTGCTTAGAAAGAAAACTGTCAAATAGCCTAATACGCCGTATACGGCAAACTAAATACGCCGTATTGATGATAGAGTCGAATACGCTGTATTGGACAGAAAGTTGGATACGCCGTATCCAATGGAAGTGGATACGCCGTATCGAGTTATCTACCAGAACAGTGTATTAGGAAAACAATTAAATTAAACACACAAATATACAAGCAAACAATTAAACTAACAAATATACAAAATTTACAGAATATACACTAATCTAATTTACACTAATCTAGTACGCAGCTTGGTCTGTCAAAAAGACATTTTAACAGCATTGACCGGAAAGTCCACACTTTCAGATTTAAGCTTTATATTTTCATAGAAATTACCTACAAGATCTGTTTCATCTAAAGCATTGCCCTCAGGGTGTGTATTGTTATCTATAGAAGTTGCTCCATAGTCATCATCATTCTGAGAATCGGAACTCAACTCTGTACCATCATCACAAGAAGACACTCTCCCATCATCATTAGGTATTTTAGGGTTTTCATCATCAAAGAAATTCTTATGATTAACATCCTTTGTAACTCCAAAGTCGAAAACAGTTTTTTGAAGATTGTTTTTTCATTTTAAAAGGAATGACGATTTCATAAAATTTTACATCTCTTGAATAAAATATATATATTTGTTTTCAAGACTTAGTAACATGTAACCAATTTTAGAATTAGAATAGCCAATAAAAACACACTTTTTAGACCCGCAAAAAGCACATATCTTAGAATGTTGAGTCTGAGTAGCATAACATAGACAACCAAAAAACCTAAGGTAAGAGAATGAAGGGTCATGCCCATACATAAAATAAAAAAAGACTTGCAGTCAACATGGAAAAAGGAACCATGTTAATAAGATATACATCAGTCAAAATGCATTCAGACCAAAGATATAAAGGTAATTCCCCCTGAAACATAAGGGATCTATCAACATAAAGAAGATGCATATGTTTCCTTTTTGCAATTCCATTTAAGTTAATTTCATGGTTTTGGTATGCTTATTATTTAAGTTAATTTCATGTTGGGTGGAATTTTAATAAATAATGCAAATTGTAAGATGAGATTAGCATGTAACACGATAACTCGATATACCCAACCCGACAACCCGCAACCCAATAGACCTGACCCGATAAGCCACTAACTTGACCCGATAACCCGTTTGACACCCCTAATAGAAACCATTATTCACAAAGTGACATAATTTACTAGGACTAAACTAAAACTAACTCGCAAGTCGCAACCAAATAAAGAACTTGCTCTTCCTATATTAATTTTAATTAATGGTCAGATAAAAAATACAACCAAATAAAGTGGCTTGTTGATGTATCGTTTTGTGGTGTATATTTTTATGTTTCAAGTTTTAAATTTATATTTTGCCAACTTAACCAAAAACAACACTTTAACGGGCAGTGTACCCGGTCGGTGGTTGATTCGTGGTAAGTAGGGTGTCGAACACTTAAAGCGAGGTTAAATCTCTCAATTTATTAATACTTTGGTTTACTAATCTAAGTTAATTCTAATCTAAGTCAAACCTATGCTAATCCTATGTTAGTTCTAATCCTAATTCTAACAGGTAAAATGGGGGTTTCAGCCTGAGAGACTGGCACAGGTTTGGTGGTGACTACAATCAATTCAAGACACTTTAACCCACGCAAGCAAATTAACAGAAGATAAAAGACGGTCAAGCCTTATGATAGAAAACTATATAGCATCAATAATTTTGATAGAAAGTATGTGTTATATTTATTTCAGTGCAATGATTACTTATCTCGAGGTGGCATATCATTCTTAGACTTAGGCGGGACTTCATCCTAAGACCTAGACACATTAATTCTGTCACAATTAAACATCCGCATAAAGCATCTTGTTTGCATGAATATAATCTATCTTTAGTATTAACGCATTGGTGATCTTGATAAACCTAACGTCGTTTTTTGTAGTTTTTGTATTTATGGGTCTTAAGTCGGTGCGATACGGCGTATCGAATGAGTTTTGAATAGGCGTATCGGGGGGGAAAAGTTTCTTAGATAGGGGCCACATTGATATCTTCTAGAATATTCACCTTCTATAAGCTCTAAACGCGTATTGGTCTTCTCTGGAATACGGCGTATTGATCAAGTTTACTTTGAGGTCTTTGTGAGTGCAGACACAAAATACGCCGTATCTCTTCCTTTATGGATACAAGCGTATAGTTGTCAGAACAGTAATCTTCAAAATTCTTCGGTTTAAGCTCCAGAATGCGCACCTTTTGCTAATATCACCAAGTACTCATAATTACTGTAATTCTGCCCTAATATAAACGATTATGTCTAAATCATTCTGTTGGTAATAATCATACAAAATGGGGTCAATTACATGGGATAAATGATGCTATAAAATAGACGTTATTTGATGCCATCACTTGTTATAGAGTATCTTTGGTATCCCGAATCATATACTATTATTTTTATAAGCTTTGTTATATCACATATCTAATATTACTTGTGATATTCATAAACATAGTTAATGTCTAATATTACTTGTGATATTTCATAAACAAACAAGTATGCTTCTTAACTTTTAATATCACCTGAGATATTTCATTGCTTTGTATATTTTTTATATATTAATACCTAATTGTTTTCTAATATTTTTATATCTTTCAGGTACAAAATGGTTTTTGTGCCTTTCACAGTAATAGACAAGCACATAAAATGTTTACCTATCAGTTCAGGGTTGCTTAAGAATGAAACAAGCGATAAAGTGTAACTACGAAGAGTTTGGTGTAATCAATGTTATATATCACTTGTGATATTATACTTTTAGTAGAAAATAAAAGGGTTAAGCCTCTTTAGGTGAATTCTTATTTTGCTTAAAATCAATGCTAAATTAATGCAACACTTGTTTGATTTTAAGAATACGTCAAGTTTTTATTTTCATAGTTTGCTCCCTTTTAATCATTTTAGTATTTGTAAGTGACACTTATTTATCTCTTGTGATATAACACTGTAAGAAAGATGAAGAGTATTTAAATTGGTGTTCTTAGTTACTTGATAGTAATATCTCATGTGATAAAACAATATAATGTGAGATTAATTCTTCTATTCTACATATGAGTAATATCACATATGATAAAGTGTAACTACGAAAAGTTTGGTGTAATCAATGTTATTTATCACTTGTGATATTATACCATTAGTAGGAATAAAAGTGTTAAGCCTCTTTAAGCGAATTCTTATTTTGCTCAAAAGCAATGGTAAATTAATGCAACATTTGTTTAATTTTGAGAATACGATGATTTTTTATTTTCATAGTTTGCTTTCTTTTTATTCATTTTGGTATTTGTAAGTGACACTTATTTATCACTTGTGATATAACACTGTATCAAAAATCAAAAGTATTTAAATTGTATGTCTTAGTCACTTTGGAGTAATATCTCAGGTGATAAACCAATAGAATGTAACACTAATTCTGGTATTGTATATATGAGTAATATCACTGGTGAACTGGCTTTTTATATTCAATTATTATCAAATATAATTGTTATCAACTAAGATTCACCCGTGGTTAACACTTATTACCCCTGACATTGTTATATCACTAGAGATCAATAAATGTGAACCTTTATTTACTAACATTCACCCATGACTTAAGACTTATTACCCTTAACATTGTAATATCATCGGTGATAAATAAATAATAATAAAATCACATGTGATAATACATTAAATTATAAAAATGTTAGTTTTGTCATTAAAATATCACAAGTGATTAAGACAATCTTGGAAGTTCTTGTCTTATATACCTTTTCAAGTGAGAAAAGAAATTCAGGTGATAAAGCAATAAAATAACCAATAGTGGACATAGTTAATGTCTAATATCACTTGTGATATTTCAAAAACAAACATGTATGCTTTTTAACCTTTAATATCACTTGTGATATTTTATTGCTTTGTATATTTTTTATATGTTATCACCTCTGTATTTTATAATATTTTTATACTTTTCAGGTACAATATGGTTTTTGTGTCTTTCACCGCAATAGACAAGCAAAAAAAATAGTTTATTGTGTTGTTTTTTTGCTTTTTTAACATGTAATCAATGTTATCTATCACTTGTGATATTATACTCTTAGTAGGAATAAAAGGGTTACGTCTCTTTAGGTGAATTCTTATTTTGCTCAAAAGCAATGCTAGATTAATGTAACACTTGTTTAATTTTGAGAATACGTCAAGTTTTTATTTCATAGTTTGCTTCCTTTTTATTCATTTTGGTATTTGTAAGTGACACTTATTTATTTCTTGTGATATAACATTGTTAGGAAGATGAAGAGTATTTAAATTGTCGTTCTTAGTCACTTAAGAGTAATATCTCATTTGATAAAGCAATATAATGTGAATTAATTCAGGTATTATACATATGAGTAATATCACAGGTGATAAAGCAATAAAATGTGACATTAATTATGATATCTTACATATGACTAATATCACGGGTGATAAAGCGTAAGAAAACATGTGAAAACCCATGAAAACGTGTGAAAACAGACAAAAACGTGTGAAAACAGTCGAAAACGTGCGAAAACGATGAAAGCATACGAAAACGTGCGATAACGGAAACAAACGTTTGAAAACGTGCGAAAACAAACTAAAACATACAAAAAATAGACAAAAACGTGCAAAAATGTGTGAAAACGTGCGAAAATGTAAGAATACGTGCGAAAACGTGTGAAATCGGACGAAAACATGTGAAAACGAACGAAAACGAGCGAAAATGTAAGAAAATCTAAGAAAACGTGTGAAAACGTTATTTTACCGGGGTATTCCCTCTTTACCAAAAAAATGTGCGAAAATGGACAAAAACGTGCGAAAACGAACAAAGACGTGCAAAAACGTGAGAAAACTTGCGAAAACGAATAAAAACGTGTGAAACGGACGAAAGCGTCCAAGAACGGACGAAAACATCCAAAAACGGACGAAAACATGTGAAAATAGACGAGAACGTGCAAAAACAGATGAAAACGTGCGAAAACAGACGAAAACGTGCGAAAACGTGCGAAAACAGACAAAAACGTGCCACAACGTACGAAAACGTATGAAAGCGGACTAAAACGTACAAAAACGTTCAAAACGTACTAAAACGTATGAGAGCGTACAAAAACATAAAAAAGGTACAAAATGTCAAACAACCCATCCATTAATTGCAATTTGGCCAAGATTTGCTAACTCTACATATAATGAGGGATTGGTTAGGGTGATTTTTAGTAAATTTACACTTTTGGTCCTTCTATTTTTTTAATCTTAACTCTTGTCTTTTTAGTCAAATGAAATGGATGGTCCAAATTAGTCCCTTAGCATGTAGGGAGAAACAAATATGTAAAATTACTCAACTCATATACCAAAATACTAGACAAATATATACATGCGCACCTTCCATATCTCTGTATATTTGTTTTAGTAACCATGGTTTCTGGTTTTTTAGCCGGTTAATTCGTGGATTTGAACCAACCACCACACATACTTAAACAAGGTGAAGTCCTCTTTTTTCAAAAGATTGGCTTGACCACTTCAGGGTTATTTACACCTAGCAAGAATTGAAATTGAGATCTTACACATCTTAGAGCGATAGTGATGCGGGGAGAATGATGCAGTTCTGCCTTCACCATATGTCTTTTGTATTTTTCGTAGTTTCTTAGTTTACGTTTATATTTATCTTATATCCCACATCGCCCTAGAAGACTAACATGTAAGCACTCCTTCTCCTATAAAAGGATGTGCAAGGGTATGATGTAAGATATGGTTTTATATTTTGATATTGATAATAAAGCTTTGCTTTAATCAATCTATCCTTGGTGATTTTGCTAAGATTCTCTTAATAATCGGTATTCGTTTGAATCAACGATTGTTGGAGTTTGCCTGATTATCGGTACTCATCAACGATAGTTGGAAGAATGTTTCTGGTATTCATTGGAATCAACAGATTCAATTTGTTATCTCATTCATTGTTTCTGGTATTCGCGTGAATCAACAGATCCAATTTGTGTTATCTTGTTTTTTCACTACATCATAAACTAAGAAACTACGATGCGGGGAGAATGATGCAGTTATGCCTTCACCATATGTCGTGTTTCGTACTTTTGTAGTTTTTGTAGTTTCTTAGTTTACGTTTATATTTATCTTATATCCCACATCGCCCTAGAAGACTAACATGTAAGCACTCCTTCTATAAATGGATGTGCAAGGGTATGATGTAAGAGATGGTTTTATATTTTGATATTGATAATAAAGCTTTTTCCAAACAACATCAATTCATGTGATTTTGTATTGACGTCCTCCTTAAAATCAACATTTAAAGTAGTTTGGATCATTGAAGAACAAAGATCATTAGCCACAACTACGACGTCTTCGATGTTGTCTTCTTCCCCACCAAATCCGATAAATCCTTCTTCTTCCTCAATGACATCTTCAATATCGGTATCATAAACTGGCATCGATTCTTCTTCTACACCCAAAACAACACTCGAAAATGACATGTTACTTTCATGCTCTTGAAAATTTTGATAGTTGTCAACAAATCCTTTCCCAACGAATCTTTCTTCCTCCTCAATAACATATTCATATTGATCATCATCAAATATTGGGGCTTCTTCATAATCGTCATCAACTACGCCATCACCTTCCCATTCCTAACATTCAGCAAACAAAGATGAACCGTCACCCTCAAAGAATGCATTTTCTGACTCTTCGCCTTCACTTCTCGGATCGTTACGATCCCTACATCTTCTTGGAATCATCATGTCATTCATTCGATCAACAAATTGATCCACGAACTGATCCAATCGCTCCTCCATTCTTGCCATAATACGGTCATAGACATCAATAATATCCCTATTTCTCCTTAGAGGCATCTTAATCAGGAACTTCGGCTCTTGATACCAACTGATGTAGTGAAAAAAACAAAATAACAAATTGGATATGTTGATTCTACGAATACTAGAAACAATTCTTCCAACTATCGTTGATTCAAACGAATACCGATTATTAGGGTAAAGTTTCTTGGCAAACAGCGGCCAATTGTTTAATATTTTGATATTGATAATAAAGCTTTGCTTTAATCAATTCTTGGCGGTTTTGCTAAGATTCTCTTAATAATCGGTATTCGTTTGAATCAACGATTGTTGGAGTTTACCTAATTATCGGTATTCGTTTGAATCAACGATAGTTGGAAGATTGTTTCTGGTATTCATTGGAATCAACAGATTCAATTTGTGTTATCACGTTATTAGTTTACATCAATTTGGTATCTCTTCTTTTTTTACTGCATCAATTTGTTATTTTTTCACTACATCAGTTGATATCAGAGCCAGATTTAATACTACATGACTCGTCGCTTAATATATATAAATATAATATATAATATAAATATATAATAAGGATAAGATCAATAATAGAGAGATAAGTATTCCGTAAGGCTTTTAAGAGATATTACTTTTATCCAAAGCAAAAACTCTAAAAAACCTTCCTGGGTCGTTTCCCGTCGAGGCGTGAATTTGAGAATCAAGCTTACGTTTGAGAATTTATGCTTGAATAATCAAGAGTTGATTTAGATTTCAATTTCTACAAACAAAATGCAAAAACGAGTAAAGGTAACCCTAAAACGAAGGCAATTTAAGTTAAAACACGAAAAAATGTAAACGGAATTCAAACCCGTTCTTTAAAAAAAACTAAATTCTACAAATTTAACCCTACCAATGTAAAATTAATTTTTAACAATCCTAAATGATAAAAGAACATTCTAAAAAATATAATTATATTTTTTTTGACTTTTATTTTATTTAATATGAATTAAAAACAGTTTTAATGAAATAAAATGATTAAAAATACTAAACTAA